>JARFXV010002146.1:70000-179116 GCA_031761425.1 Cosmopolites sordidus | reverse complement strand
TCCTTGAAAACATTAGTCTACTAAGCCTTAATAAGTTACAAAAGCAATCCAAAAATCATATTTGAGCGAAAATCCGCAACAACCATTTTGGTTATAAGATATATCCTCTTCAATTACCATTATCCTTACCTATTAAACGCTTTTATATTATATCATTTTAATACAATTTTTATTCGGCAGAAAGTCTCAATGCAAAAAGAAAGAAGACAAAGAACAATGCTGACAAAAAAGAAGTTTCAGTTTTGCCCAAACCAGCACCAGTTGGAAGGCAAACAAATAATTCGCTGTCTGCGGCTGACGGTCAAATTGTTATTCAGTCATCAGCACCAGCTCCTACCCATAAGAAGAAACTAAAACCATCACAAGTGTATGTGGAGTGATTATTTTAGAGATGATTGTGAAAATAACAAAATATAATATTGTAGATTTCAACAGAGTGATGAAGATCTTCAGGTGGGAATGCACAAAATCCTGGATTTTGTTAAAAATCATGATGATGCATGGCCTTTTGTCAGCCCTGTTGAAGAAGAGTATGCTCCAAATTATTATTCCATTATTAGAAGGTATGTTTGATATTTTATATCTATATATTTATGGAGAGCTCTAAGCATTTTCAGCATAAATGATGGAAGTATTGTGTATATATTTTGTTTTTTAACACAATTTAACTCATCTCCCATGATGATTTTGAACTAGAATCGTTACTTGGGGCCGCGTGATTTTCCTTGTCGGTATCGGCGGACGTGACGATCAGGTCGAAGTTGCCATTTCTGAACTTGGCAAACCATTCTCGAGCAGTCCGATCGGCTATAGCGTCCTCTCCATATACGGCGCAAATGTTTTGAACTACTTCTGTAGCTTTTTGACCACGACTAAAGGAAACGTTAATCAAAATTAAGTTTTTCATTTCAGAAAAATGATGCCAGTAGTTTTGTAGAGTAAGAAAAGGGCTTTCAAATGCATATATGCACTTTGTCAAGCAAAATATAAATGGAGAAAAAACAAACGAATTATAAAAACGCCAGGAACTTATGAACTTAAAATCACAATATCCTGAAAAAAACGAAAATATGATTCGTGAATTTATTGCATTGTTTTTTCAACTTCAAGGCACCATCACTGGGTTAGAGTTGAATAACTAAATGAAGGATTCAACAAAGATCTGGATAAATAGTAGTTCAAAAGCAAATTGTCTTAGAATATGACATTGCGTTGTTTTTTATGAAATTTTTTATTATTTCCATCAGAATATCTTATTGTGCCCTCTTCAAACGAAGGTTGGAGACCATCATAACTACCTTCACCCTGTCCACAGCTGCTCTAAATAACTGGTTCGATATTCAATCGAATCATTCTCTCAGATTTTGCAGCCATGATATTCTTGGTCTTACCAGGCTTCTTCTCCCCCTATCTTTCCCTGCACAATCAATCTCAGTAGTTTTGTAATGTCATTACATGCCTGAATTTACGAGTCTTTGTGGTTGTTATTAGACCTATTTCTGTTGTTCTTTGTGACTTTTTCTAACTAAAATATTCCTAGTATTATTTTAATTGGTCATATTTCAAGAGCTTCGAGTTTTTTGATCATGTATTTATTAAATTTGGAAGCTTCTATACTGTAAAGCTGTCCGATTGGCTATAGTGTCCTCTACATATACAGCGCAAATGTTTCAAACTACTTCTGTAGCTTTTTGACCACGACCAAAGAAAAAGTAAAACAAAATTAAGTTTTTCAGAAAAATGATGCCAATAGTTTTGTAGAGTAAGAAAAGGACTTACGAATGTTAATAAAACGAATGCAATTCAATAAATTAAAAAAGTCAGGGCAATGTTTGAGTTATTGCCGCCAACCCCGTGTTTTTATCGAACGGCAACCTGTGTATCATCTGGGTTTTCATTGGTGGTTTAAATCAGCTCAACCGATTCCCGCCAATAGCAGGGGTGCTCAGCGTTTCTGCCTAAAATATCACGCGTTGACCATTGTTTATGTCGACTGTCTTTCTTCAGTAAATAGACTTTAGTTAGGTTGAACTTAGGTTGAACAGTACTGTTTACAAATCATTTTTATCATCAAATTTTACCGGTATGCATAAGCAATTCAGAACCTGGTACATCTCATTTCAATTGTGTCGTAGGCCTGTTTAAAATCTATAAACAAGGGATATAGGCTTATATTGAATTCGCGACATGTAGTTCATATATTTTTTAGTGTGTATATTTGTTTTGGTAAAAAGCCTTTCAGGATAAACATTGTCTTTCTTATTACTAATGCTAGAACTTTGTAATATGTATCCAAAAAAGCAATATCTCGCAGAGTACTCTGGTTTTTTAGCATTATTTTCGCAGAATAGTCTCACCTTCATCTCACCTCACCATTAAAGAAAATTTTAGTTTTTTGTTGACTAAACCGTTTACGATATTCCGTACGCACACCATTTTGATCAATGAAAACAATCCAGTCTTTTACCCCGGTTAAATATACGAGGTGTTATGAATGGCACCGATCTGGCTTTGAGGCGTTCGATATGGCAACACGTCTATTTCGTCTTTTTTCGGATTTTTCAAGCTTTGTACTCAAGTATCTGATAAAACTTCTCTTAAGAAATATACTTATTTCTTTTATTTATAACGAAATTGTTGAAGGGATTGTAAAAATATATTTCGAAGTTTTAGTTGCACTTTTATATCGATTCGTTAATTTAAATATCCGCATTATATTTGACTCTACGTACTCGAGTCAAATATAATGCGAGTCAAATTAGAGCGGGTTATTTAAATTGACCAATTCCGATATGTCAGTTGTCGAAAACGCTCATGACTTCCTCAACAAAGCAATCTGTCATACTATTATATGTTTTATTTAAGGCCTATGGACCTTACTAAAATGGAAGATAGGTTGGATCAAGGATACTACAAAACCTTCGACAAATTCAAAAGTGACTTTCAATTAATTGTAAATAATTGTAGATTATACAATGGTGTGGAAAATGGTATGTTTAAAATTCGGTGTAATATATGTATTGGTATTAATTTTGCTTTTTTTAGAATATACAGAGATGGTAGACAGTCTACTGAAGGTCTTTGAAAAAGCAACCGAAAAATATTTGGACCAAATATCATCATCTGATGAAGAAATAGCAGTAGAAAACCTAAATACAGAATGCGACAATAAAGACACCAAAACCCAAACCAAACATTCCAAAAAGAGGAAAGCTTTGGATTCGCCTACACGATCTCCAAGTAAAAATAGAAAACCTGTAATACCCTCCCAAGGCAAAAAGAAAGAACAATCTCCTTCCGTCGAACCTGTTAAAAAAACAGACGAACAGGTAGTGGAGGAGAAAAAAAAGCCGAAAAATAAAGGGAAGGAGCCAAAAAAAGAAGAGAAACAATCGAAGAAAGCAGAAAAAGAAACGAAAGAAAATCGAAAGTCCGAAAAAGAGCTTAGATCTCTTGAAAAGGAGCAGAAAAAGACAGAAAAGGAGGTAAAGAAAGTAACAAAGGAGAAGGAACATAAAAAGCCAGGAAAGCTCTCTAAGTCTAAAAAAGATAAGCTTGAATCCAAGAAAGAGAACAAATGTAAGGAGAAGGAGGATAAAGATAAAAAAAGAGGTAATTAAAGTCTGAATATAGTTTTTTTTGGGACGAATAAGTTTCGATTTTATTATTTTAATATCTTCGACTTTAATTTGAAATCCTAAGTTTACAATTACGTGCTTCATTTTTTTTTTAATTTTAACTTCTATGAATAATAAATAAAAACAAATATTTATCATTGAAAATGGTTTTATTGTTTTTCAAAGTATTCTCCGCGATGATCGATACACTTTTGCATACGTTCGAAACAATTTTCAAAGCACTTTTTCCTTTCCGATTGAAGTATCTCCAAAACATGCACTTTGAATGCATCAACTGCTTCTTCTGGCGTCGAAAATCGTTGACCACGTAGTTTATTCGTCACGGACGGCATTAAAAGAAATCATTGGGAGCCAAATCAGGACTATACGGCGGATGGGCCATCGATTCGATGTTTTGACTAGTCAAATATTGAGTTATTGGGTCCGATGTGTGAGAGCTCGCGTTGACATTGTGAACAATGATCCTGGGTCCATGGTTGTTTTTTCTTATATATTTAAAGAGTTCTGGCAAACAAATGGTTGTGTCCCATTCAGAATTGACCGTTTTACGATTCTCTAATGGCACTGTAGCCAAATGCCCATTTATCCCAAAAAAAAAGCCGAGCATTTGCTTCGAAGTGCTTCTTGCGCAAACGACTTTTGTTGGCTTTGTCTCATTTTGAAAAGCCCATACAGTCGACTGCTGTTTACTTTCGCCCTCCTACGCATAGATCCAAGATTCGTCACCTGTGTAGATGTTGCGCGAATGTATTTTTTAAACATTTCTTTGCGCCAATCGACACGAGCCTTTTTTTGAGCGATTGTCAAATTATGCGGAATCCAACGCCCACAAATCTTTTTCTCGGCTAAAAGTCTAATGTAAAATCTTGTTATGCTTGATATACTAATGCCCAGGGATGCCTCAATCGCACGGTATGTCACAAGAGGATCATGCTTTATCAGTTCGCGCATACTATCAATGATATAAACAACGGTTTTCTGGCATAACAACTGACCCTGGACACTAAACAACACAACTAGCGTCCGTATGACAAAACGTTTTGAGTACTTATACAGTCAACAATGAGTGTCAAACTACGATGTATATGTTAGATGGCGCCTAACAACACCATTGTTGCCATTTCCGGATACATAAATAGCAACCGTCAGATGAATTTACGATCTGCCTTAAGGCAATAATCATATATTATATCTTGACTTAAGTAATTAATTACATGATTAAGCAATTAAATTCAGAGCTATAGCCTGTTTATTAAAGCAAGAAACTAAACCGAAATATATTCGTGCATATTGCACGTGATCGTTACAGTACCGCACTAAGAACTGTCCTCTTTTTGGGCGGACTATAGCTAATATCACTACTTTATCAGCTGTGTTCGTATCAGACATTTTCTGAAAACAAAATACAATTATTAATAAATCGAATGCAACTCGATAAATGAAAAAACTCACGGCAGTGTATAAGTTTTGTCGATAGGCAACCCGTCGATCATCTGGGTTTTTATTGGTGGTGTAAATCGACTCACCGATTCCCGTCAATAGCAGGGGCGCTCAGCATTTCTTGCTAAAATATCACGGATTGATCACGCGTTGGTCATTGCTTTTGTCGACTGTCTTTCTTCAGTAAATAGACTTTAGTTAGTAGGTTAATTACTAACATTAAAACACTAACAACTAAGTTTTAACAATTGGATTTATGATTACAATCTGCTACTTATTTCTAATTGATCACATATTTTTAAGTAGTATGAGTTATTTCTCCCTCATAAACTTTGCCACTTGTAACAATAACGGAATATTTAGATTATTATGTAAGATTTCATTACTAATTACCACAAAGCATTGGATATTTGAATGAAATGCTGAACCCCCCACAGTTGAATACTGTATCTCTACATTAGTTTCTATTGCTTTGAATATTGTTAGCTTATTTGCTAAAGACAATTTGGACCTGCGACCGATGACCGCTGAAGTTTTGAGAACTTGAAACCTAGCTACTTTTTTTTTTGGTAAATATGTGGTATTTCCAATTCAGTCGTTCTGGTCTGTTGTGTTTGTTGTTTCTTTTCATAGAGGGTCGGTTCTACAATGCAATAATATACCATGTATAAGCTATACTTGGAATAAAATTTGAAACGTACGTTTTGTAAAACGGGCGATTCAAATTTTATTCCAAGTATTCCAGAGTGAAAGTAATATATATGGGATTCGACTTATTAGCTTTAATTCGCCATTTTTTCAGCCACGTCTCAATATTTGTTATTGGTTCTTGATATTTCTCGGAGTCTAATCTAGATTTTTTACTGGCCATAGGTTGTTGTGTATGTGTGTGATATCACTCAGCAGTATAAAACAAATATAGAATAGACCTAATAATACATATTTTCAGTTCTGTTGTTCTATTTCGGTTCTGTTGTTTCTTTATATTTCACAATGAAAAATCGCTATTAGGGATGACTGCAGTACCTAGCAATAGGATGGCGGTAACTGGGTTATTAACTTATACAAAAGACCATCAATCCAAACCATATTGTAGGCCTGAACAGTATGAATATAGCTAAACTGGTTTTTTTTGTTTTGAATGATCTGCTTATGATCTCTACTACTCAAATGCACTTGTGCGATGGTAGAGAGCTGGTTACGAAATCCAAACTAGTGTTGTGGAATTAAGTCATTCTTTTCCAATATGGGCTTTAATATCCCAAGAGACAGCTTCTCGAAGAGCTTGGAGAGTACTGATTGATTCTATATGGTCCGTAGGATGTTGGTTCGTTAGTCAGCTTCCCGCGTTTATCAATTAATATACTTCTTTCAATTTTCCATTGACTAGAAAAATAGCTTCTGTGTACGGTATTGAACATGTGCATTATAGCAATTATTACTTGCACAGGGAGTAGTTTTAATTGGCTTAACTTATCAGCAGGTTGGAGGTTTCCTAGGGTTTAAGTTTTTTATAATCATGTCTTTGATTTCCCTGGATTTGAATGGTTTTATGCAGAGTGCACACGCATTAATAAAGTTGTTATTACAGAATATAGTAAATATAGGAATGCTAAACTCGAAGAGATTTACCAGCAAACACCAAATCACTTTTTAAAGTCCTCGATCGCGTTTCGCTAGCCATGTGAGCATCATTCGGAAATTATTTAGTCTTATCAATAAATTGATGATATATTGATAACATGGCTAGCGAGACGCGTGTCGAGAATTGATTTGGTGTTTAGCGGTAAATCTCTTCGAGTTTAGTGCTTCACACCAAAGGTTCTGATAGAAGAATTGATTATAATTATAGGATATGTTTAAAAAGTCGAGTCAAATCTGATAGTAAGTAGTCTAGTCTTTGAGATCTACTCTCCATGTAAGGGTTGCTATTTTTGATCATTTATTTATTTATTGTTCATCCTATGTATTTATTTCATAATTTACATTTACGAATATCAAGCGCCCTATTTAACGTTAAAATTGTCATGTTATAAGACGATTAAATAAATCTAGCAACCCTAGTATTTTAACTACTACATAACGTTTTGTAGATACGCTTGATAATGTGAACACAAAAAAGCAAGGTGCTATTAATATTGAAGGTCAATTCTCCTATTGGAACCTTTGGTGTGAAACACTAAACTTGAAAAGATTTACCACTAAACACCATATCACTTTTTTGAACTTCTCGACTCACGTTTCGCTAACCATGTTAGCATCATCAGGAGATAGTCATCATAGATAGTCTGTCCAATAAATTCCCCCAGTAACAAATTTCACCCAACCAAATTCCTATTCATACATTTACTGCAGATTATGCTTGGAATAAGGTTTAACTATTCATATGTGGGTTTCATTTTTTACTTATCTAGTAATACAAATTATGAAGAGGGAACTCCTAAGAAAGTATGCGTTTTCAACATCGAAATTCGACAAAAAATAACAGACAGAATCACATTCTTCTAAGGGAATATTTCTTTGTTTTAACACCTTGTACTCGAATTAAGGGAATGGATGTTTTTTTTCATTGGGCACGAGAGATAAACTTTCAAAGATTCGCGCCTATTTTGGAATGCTGGTTCTAGGACCATCTTCAAAAACTTCCGTTGGTTGGTGTGTGTAATGTTCCAGGAAAATCCGCAGTTCGGAAATGATTCTATTATTTCTTTTTTATATCCACCATCTTGAAAAACTTACCAATTTTATTCTTATTTTAGGTCAAGTCTCCTTCAAGTTCCAGGTTCTCTCTTCCATAAATCTGTAATTGAAATCCTGTTCGATAAAGGAGCTAATTTTATTGTATGATTATGAAGTTAGTGACGTTATTAAGTGTAAGAGATCAAACATAGTTAAGTTACAGACTATACAGTTCCCATACATTAAAAGCTTCAGCTTCTATTCCAACTCTAGGATTATAGGCTTGCAAATGTATTTTTTCATCTTTTATCATTTTTTCATCTTTTGTGAGGTCCTCTACAAGTATCAGATTTTCTAGGATGTTGACATAGTGGCTAGAGTTCAAGTTCTATATACCATTGGAAGGTACTGGAATTATTAAATTTAGGATAAATTGAATAACGAAACGAAGTTTTGATGTTGTTTGACACAAGGAATTTCAGCAAATACTTGAAAAAATTGTGTTATTTAGCTGTTTTTTAAATTAACATATTAAGCTTTTGTATTTCTAAAAAGACAAGAATACTTCGCCCAAAAGATATGTGCTGTGCGGGGTCAGGGTGCCGTTGGAGATTCCACGCATGTGCCATAAAAGGCTCAAGAAGTTTCATGAAAGCAGTTTTAATCTTAGCAATGTACCACGTTCTGGACGACATAATTAAGTGAACAAGTCCACAACTATGAAAAGTGTTTTAATATTACAATGTTGTGAATTAGAAAAGTTAAATTAAGTGATTTGGTTTATAGTGATAGTGGTAAATCTCTTTGAGTTTAGTATTTCACACCAAAGATTCCAATAGAAGAATTGATTTTTCTGAAGCAGTAATTTAGAAACAAAATTTGCCAAAACAGAAATGCCAGTTCTGATATTTTCAGGCTTTTAAATATATCGATATCGTATCATAGAGTATGCAGTAAACGGTCGATAAAACAATGACGGTTACCCTTGTTTTATCGTATAACGATGAAAGTTTGAATGGTTCTTAAGATTGTTTTTTAACTTCCTAACTTATTTGTTAATTCAGTATAGTATACGATGAAGGTGATATTAATATTAGGGAACGACAAATATTTTTAAAAGAAAAAAATTCAACATAATTCAAGATCCCCAAAAATATACAAACAGCAGTAAAATTTATTTAAATCAAATCTGAAAATTAAAGAATGGCTGGTGGGCAAAAAAATATAAGTAATATAAAGTTTTATCAATAAATATATTACTATAGTTTATACTTACTTATCCGGTCCTATTTCACACTCGAGTCTTAGCCAGCCCAGAGAACAGTCGGGTCGTGTAAGCCGCGATAATAGACCCAATAAATTGGAAATTATCACTCTTTTGAAATAATAATCAAAAACGGTGTGGTGATTAGTTAAAAAAGAGCGGGACGTATAAAAAAGAAAAAAAACTGAATAGATAAGTGCTGAGTGCAAAATATTGTTTACTGTAAATAACTGAAATAATTGTAGAATTTAAGTAGCGTACGGCAAAGAAAAGATAGTCAGTGGCGTGCCAAAAAAGTGGTTTAGTTTTAAAATGTAGAAAAA
The DNA here is from genome assembly GCA_031761425.1 of Cosmopolites sordidus. NCBI lineage: Eukaryota > Metazoa > Arthropoda > Insecta > Coleoptera > Curculionidae > Cosmopolites > Cosmopolites sordidus. The sequence continues at coordinate 169,772 of JARFXV010002146.1, read as the reverse complement.
CATCGAATAGTTTCTATAAAAGCAAAACAACGAAAAGAACACAATCACAAAGCGTCAATGGAAAAGAAAGACAGGATATAGTAAGTATGATGCAAGTGTTCATGGGTAAGAACGAGGAAATATTGAATGGACAAAGGAATTAACACACAAAATTGACAAACTGAATAACGATAATGGAAAGAAAAATCTAATAATCTCGGGATTAGATATAGAAAATGTGTAAAAGAAACAACAGAGAACTTCATAAAAAAATATTTTAGCGGGGTTCAGAAAAATATATGCAAATGAAAGGATAATGAGTATTCAGTATGAAGACAATGAATAAGAACTGTTAAGCGACTGGTTCGGCGACTCAGATAAACGGAACACGTAGCGAGAATAGCAAAAAGTCTAATATTATCGCCAATATCAAGGAGAATCATGGAGGGACGAATAGTGGGTAGTAGAAAGAGAGGGAGGGCATAGACACGGTGGTAGGACAATGTAAGAAGAGATGCTGGAAAACCACTGCACATCAAAAACTGGCAAAGGGCTGCTAGAGATCAATCCGGATGAAGACGAAATTTGAAAGCGCACTGTGGCCTATAGCATCACAGGAAGAAGAAGAACCTCTGAACATGCCAATCACTCGAATTTGTAAAACGCCAGGAGTAATTTCCAACCCATGACGACCCTTAAGTTCGAAAACATCGAATGCTCTATATTCTTTTACTTGCCCCTTTCGATTTATTAATTTTCTGACCAGATATATGTTTTTGATTCTTGTGGAAACTTTAACGTCAAAAAGAATCCGCTTAAACAACACATAATAAAATCCATATTTTTTATCATACGATATAAATAAACAAACTAAGATTTATACTAAATTTCTACTATATTTATTACTTGTATATATTACAATTGTCTCGACACACAGTGCTTTTTTCAAATATGAACTATATTAAACTACTAAATTAAATATTTTTTTTTTCTATTGGAACCTTCAGTGTGAAACACTAAACTAAAAGAGATTTATCACTAAACTCCGAAACACTTTTAAAGTTCTCGACGCACGTTTCGCTAACTATGTTACCATTATCAGGAGATGATTAAATCTCCTTTATTAGATTAAATCATCTCCTGATCATGCTAACATGGTTCGCGAAACGTGCGTCGAGATCTTTGTCGCAGTTCAGGATCACAGTGGTAAACCCAAGTCTCATCCATAGTTACAAAATGACGTTTAAAATATATTTTATTCTTTCGAAAAAGATCCAAATTTTGGTTAGAAAGTTTTATTCGAAGTCGTTTTTAATTAGAATTTAACAAATGCGGCACCCATCTTACACATATCTTTCGCAAGCCCAATTGGTTTTTCAAAATATGAAACACCTTTCAGTATAGATGTCCATGGCTTTAGCAATTTCACTCAAAGTCAATTGTTTGTCATCCTTAACTATATCATGTATAGAATTAATTATTTGTTCAGTAGTTGCACTTATTGGATGTCCAGAACGAGGATCATCATCCAGGGTTGTACGACCACGTTGAAACTCACCTGTCCACTTACAAACCATTGTTTTTGATGGAGCAGATTCCCCTAATACAAGTGTATTATCTTCATCGATAAAATCACTTTAACCTTAAATAACTTTGGGAGGGGTGAATTTTATGAAAAATGTTAAGATACCTTTTCTGTAGCGCATTCAATTTCCGTTAAGAACAGTCTAATATAGCTCTTTTACTGCCCTATAGGTGTCGCTGTGCGAACTTTTAAGTTAGCCTAGTATATTTCTGGGCATTTCTTTTATCTCGGTTAATTACTTGTTTCTACTCCGTACAACGATTATATGATGTATTTTTATAATAATAAAAAAATATCACTAATTGTTTATTTTGGTCATAGAAACTTCTAAATATTTAACGAATTAAACATTCGTTCGGTGTTTGTAACTTTTATTTGTATAATAAAAAATAAAATATAAAAAATCGACTTCCTAAATACAGAATTGTTTTTCATTTCAAGGTCGCAAAAAGAAAAAAAATAGTGAATCCAGAAGTAGGAGTAGAAGTGTGGCTTCCAGAACGTCAAGTCCTAGTCCAGTCAGGAGCGTTCTAAGTACACCTCCACCATCAAGCCCCGACAGCACTATGATGGATTATAAAGTAGATATTGTGCCTAAATCCCAAGGGAAAAAACGTCAAGCTGAGGTAGTCAGTATTTACAATTGTTTTTATAAGACATATAAAGTAGCTTTTATTAAAGGAACCTCCTGACCCTGTGGAACCTCCCAAAAAATCCTCACATCACAAATGGGATGAATATATTTCTGAAGAGCCTCCTCCTTTGAACCCAGACGAGAAAAATTTAGATGAAGACTTGCTTTCTTATACCGCTTTTCCATTTTCTTCTAAACCAAAAGACAAGCACAACAAATTAAGAGAAACGATCGAAAAATTGAAAGCCAAGAGCGATATATCACGAATTAGAACACCCGAATATGACTTCGAAGTGGATGATCATCTAAAAGAAAATAAGGACAAAAACAAAAAGATAGAAAAAGAAGATAAAAGTATGTCCTATATAGTTTTAAGATTTTATACTTTGATTCATAATACTTTATTCTTTCCAGATAAAGCAAAACATAAGGAGAAAGTGACCAAACCAAAGAAGAATCCGGATGAAATCGAAGATGGTAATAGTTCACAATCAGAGACTACCAAGAAACCATCAAAGAAAAAGGAACAAATACCAGCGAAACCTCAGGAATCGAATCCACCAATGTTACCAAAGCCTCCCAAGCAGTCAAATTTTGATGCCCTCAGTTTGGCTACTGAACAAACGTTAAAGGATATCAACAAGTGGTTGGATGACACGCCAAAATTTGTGGATTTTAGTTCTGCCAGTAATTCGCCTTCTTATTTAGCCCTTGATGATTTTGAACTTCTTGGAACACCAAAACCAGAACCCAAAAAGGTTAGTAAACTTTTTATTATTCAACTAGAGAATATCTGCAAATGCAGTAGATACCTAGGTTGATACAAACATATTGGTTATATTGGTTGATACAAACATATTGGTTATATTGGTTATAAATGGTTTGTATAGTAGTATTATTGGGCGATATTCAGTTATAGGACAAGATCCGGCAGCTGAATCCTGCAGGTATCTGTTTTTTTAATGGAACTTAATTCAAATGAATTATTAATATCAATGTAATACATTGCTACCGGGTAACCTATCAAAAATTAGCTACGATTACCTTTAAGTAAATGTATTGTAATTCATTTATTTTAATGAATTCCAACTATTTTTTTTAAGTGAATTAAACCTTATTTGAAAGAAAATAATGTGAAGAATATAAAAGAATGGTTGCCATCTCTCAATCAGCCGCAATCTCTAGGTTGCCAAGTGTAAACAGGTATATTATTGATAATTATTTAGGCTCATCATCTTTTTCAAAAAAATTTTATAGTAAATTGAAGTGTAATGTTTGCTGTACTTGATAATACATAGTTGCCTGTAAAAAATGGCTGCAAGTAATGGTTGCCATAATTTGAATTAATTATTCTCGCTCTAGATGAGTGGGAGCGAGACTGAAGGAATCTCTAGTCTGGTCAAACGGTCACTACTAGCTGTTATTTGCAGTAGCTGATTCGTGTTAACGGTCTGTAAGGAAAAAAGCCTTATACCAACAAGAGAAGAGGGGAAGTTATTTTGATTCAGGACAACGTACGGCGTCAAGCAACAACAAGGACTCTGGAAACAATCATCAAGTATTTGCTAGGAGATTTTATTCCTCTCGGCGTATTCTCCAGACTGGGATCATTCCGATTTTTACCACCTTGCAACCATGCAACAACATCTAGTTGATAACGGCTTCAAATATTTTGAGGAAGTCGAAAAAAAAAGTTAATGGCTTTTTTTACATCAAAACCTCCAAGTTTTTTTCGATCTGGTTTTCTACAATTGTCTGAAAGGTGGCAAAAGCGTATAGAAAGTTAGGGAGATTACTTCGAAAAGTCAGTTTGTATTAGTTTTTTCATAATTAATATCGAAGGTAGTTAAAAAAAGGTCGATTTAAGGCCGATTAAGGGCCTAATAACTATGTTACATATCAGTATTACCAATTCCTGATAAAACCTTTCTGTACTCCTAATTTAAATGTATATTTTAAATAAAAATTAAAGATTGCAACCACATTTTTTTCTGTAACAAAGTTCCTATACCAGAAATTATTTGTCACCCATCACAATAGTCTCACGGAAAACAGAACTTTTTAAAAATTGCTATTTTTAGTGGCGCCATCTTTTGACGGGATTAAGCTTCGGAAAGGTGTACCTTCACTGACGTTCTGACAAAATTTCATGACATTCGGATCATTAGAAGCCAAGTTATCGCTCTTATCCCCCTATCCAAGCGAGAATATTAAGTTTTATTTTAAACTTGGTAAAACATTAATCGCAACGTTTCAATTAATGAAACAAGTATATAGTGAGGATTGTTTATCCCTTGGCAGAGGTCGAGAACGACGAACGTCCTGGTGCGAAGAATTCCGTGGTTACTCAAAGTGGCATTGAAATTGTGCGTGAATTTATGAAAAATCGGCCAAAATCTTCGTTGCGATACATGGAAATGGAATTGATGAACAAGTCAAAAGATTACATTCATCGAATTTGCGACTTCGGAAGGTTTATGCACGCTTTGTTCCACACAAGTTGACTGACGACCAAAAATTGCTCCGAATCCAACATTGAAGAAAACTTCAAGTACAGCATTGTTACTGGTGATGAGACGTGGTATTTTAAATAAATCCAGAAGCAAGTATCAAAGTGCCGAATAGAAGCACCCCAGCGAGCCAAATCGGAAGAAAAGCCGTACCGAGAAGTAAAAAATCAAAACAACGTTGATTTGTTTCTACGATTCGAAGGGAATTGTGCACAAGGAGTTCCTTCCACCTGGTCAAACGATCAATGCTGTATTTTATCTTTGTGTTATCTTCATAACGTCTGTTGTCGCGTATTCGCCATATGCGGCCACAATATCGTTAAGGCCGCTGGTGCTTGTTGCACGATAATGCGCCGTCCCACCGCTCGACGCCCATCACTGATTTTTGATCAAAAAAGGCATTTTAACTATCGACCATTCACCATACTCTCCTGATTTGGCTCCCTGCGACTTCTACCTCTTCGAAAAACTTTATTTGCCGATGAAAGGACAGCGTTCTGCCATCATTGAAGCGATTCAAAAGGCGTCAGCCGCCGTCCTAAAGGACATACGTTTGGCCGAGCTCAAAAATTCATTCGTTGACCTAATTAACCGTGCAAAACGTTGTATTGACGCGCAAGAAGACTATTTTAAATAATTTAACGATTTTTGGCGAAAAAAATAAAAATGGGTGTTATTTTTAACCCTCAAGAGAAGCACTGGATACGGGATACCCAGAGGTGAATTAAAAGTATTTTTCCCTTATAAATGGTCACATTGAGCGGACAGATCCTCCACCATAGCCATCTTAAGAAGTGAACACTAACAAAAATATAAGCGAACATAGGCAGTCCATGGGGTTTATGTCGGCCAGTGCTGTTGTTGTCAGTGTTTTTTTTTTCAATTTAAATGACCTTTTTGCACAAATAGTATGTTTTTTCGATCTTGACACAATATGTGGTAAATAAATTATAAATATTATATTTTCTATAGTTTTTTTTATTTATCAGTTTTTTTCACTTTCTATTTAGCTCAAAATGAACACGCGTTCTCGTACTCGCTGTGCGTCTGAAGTAGAAGAGTTATATGAGGCAGCTGATATTTTCGACGTCAGAGAGAAAGCGAGATAAAATCGGTTTTTGAAGAGCCAGTGAACTTTACCTAAATAAATAAATATATTTTTTCAAATAAAGCTAAATTATGTAATAAGTATCTAAAAGTACATTAAGTCCCCTTTTAAATGCCGCGTTGGAAGAAAGTTTTTATTTATTAATTTCGCCAAGATATGATAGTTTGAATACAATAACTCATTTTAACATTTTTTTATTTTTGCTGATTTTTTCGATGGTATTAGGAATACTATTATTTTTTGGAACATTCTATAGACATAGTATTTTTCTATACCGATTGAGGTTTAAATTAAAAAAATATATATTAAATTGGATAATTTAATGAAAAGATATTAATAATCAAAGGCAAATCGGAAACCGCTGAAGTGCTTCTCTTGAGGGTTAAAAAAGTGTTTTTTATCGTGAGACGCACCTTGTAGAATAGCTATTATTTACATAAGCACTGTACTCTGTTTCAAATGTCGTTTTTTTAGTATAGGCTCATTCTTTTAAGCAATTTTTTAAGCTCATTCTTTTAAGTCAATGTGTAAGCAAACAAAATACCTTTTCTATCTTTACGTCCTCAAAAATTCATTGTTTGGTTTGCTAATCATTAGATGATTCAATTTAATAATGAGTTATTTATTCTAAGATTGAATTATCTCCTGATAATGAAAACATGGTTATTGAAACGCGCGTCTAGAAGTTAAAAACAAGTGATTTGGTGGTTAGTAGTAAATCTGTAATGAAAAATGTTGTAATATCGAGTAAAAAAACGTCAACATTATTTAGAAAACAAAAATTATTTTCAAATCATTTATTATTTCTGTTTTGTAATTAAATATTTATTTCTAGATGGATAAACCGTCTTCTGTTGGACCTCCTGCACCAATAGGAACGAAGAAAGATGCTCCAGTTTCAGTTCCAAAAGAAGCAAAGAAGAAACCTTTTAGAGACCCGTCGAAATTTTTCAATAAAAGACGAGAAGTACAAAGAACGATTGACAGGTTACAACCAGGTAAACATAAAGTTAATATCCAAATTACATATATAAACCTAAATCTCGTTTTATCAGCTCAGTGTAGACGTGTGTGCCATGTTTCTATTCTTCAGCTACTTTTTTTCCATTCTATTTCTTGCTAGGTTTTCCGTCTGGTTCCATTCAATGCATATGCTTTAAGTAAATTCTTATTTCATCTTTCTATCTCCGTGTGAGCCTTTCTCTTTTATTCGCCTCCAGCTTTCTCATTTTTCAAATGATTTTCAGTGTCCTTTTAGGTTGTATTCTTATTTGATGATCAAATCGTCATAGAACGTTCTCTTGTATTTTTTGTTCGATAAATTTTACTTTTAGTCTTAGTCTTTAGTCTCTTTCAGGCTTGTTTCAAATAATGTCAATTAAAGTCTTTATATAAAGTTTTGCTCTTCATTTTAAAATCCTTATTTGGTTGGCTTGCAACTTATTTCTTTGTTTATGTCCATATGCCTCAGTATGGTACAACAGTGAGTAGTAAACTCTTAGTCTTTATCTTGTTAGATAAGTCTTTTTTAGACATAGTGTAATCCTATTCTTCTAATCATTTCATGTTCTATTCTCCCATCTTCTGTTATTACTGTTCCTAAATATCTAAACATTTCATCTTGTTAAATCTCTTTGTTGGCTATGCTGCTAATGTTTATTTTCACTAGTAATTTTGCTATTAAAAAAATGATTCTTTCTACTAACTGATTTATTATAAATGTAGCATCTGTTGCTCTTCCACTTTTAAATCCGTTTCTGTATTATGAATAGCATGGAGATGCCAGTGAGAGTGATGCTTGTGAGATGATGCCAGTAATGCCAGTGAGATGCAGTGTTTGGCATCACCTTTTTTTAATAGGGACGTGATTATTTCTAATTTTTAATCCGCTTATTGTGTTAATAGTTCTAGCAGTACTTTTATGTCTGTTTTGCTAAGTTCGTTACGTTTTTAACGCTAGATTGCATTGCATGGCAAAACCGAAATGTTGTCTACTCCACACATACAAAGTTTCGATTTTATTTGACAGAAGGAATTTCAGCGAATATTTGGGGAAAATTGTCTTATTTGGTTGTGTTTATAAAATATTGTTTGCATTAAAAATTGCAAAAAATAATGAGCATTTTTGACATCTACTTTTTTATTTCCGAAAAGACAGGAATACTTTGAAGACGATGCGTTTTCAAAGTCTTAAATCTTACGATGGTAAGATATGTGTAGTGTACGGTGGGGATGCCGTAAGTGACTCAAAACATTTTTAATCTTAGGAATACACCATGATCTGAGCTACCTATCGAGGTTGATGGCAAGGAAAGAGTCATGCTAATTGAATGTGATCGGCATAGAATAATTCGAATTATTAGAGAATATATTGGAATCTACCAGTCAATAGAGTCAAGATGATTCCATCAACTTGGAATGGTTAGCAAAGTCGATGTATGGGTGCCACATGATTTAACGGAGAAAAATTTGATAGCTTGCTAGTTATTCTCTCTCTATTGAAGCGTAACAAAATCAATCCGTTTTTAAAGCGGGGGGTTACAGGTGATAAAAAATATATTTTGTATAATAGTGTTAAGCGTAAGGGGTCATGGAGTACAGATGCCCCATCAGCCTGAGCAAAAACTAGTTTATATCTGAAGAAAATTATGCTATGCATTTAGTGGGACTGAAAGGGAATCGTTTATTATGATCTATTACCCGAAAACCAAACCATTAATTGGGAGAAACACCGTTCACAACTGGGTGAATTAAAGCGAGCTATCGACCAAAAGCGGTCTGAAATAGCCAACCGAAAGGGCATTGTGTTCCATCGAGACCAATACTAGACCATACGTGTACTTCCATCTTACTTTCACGACCTTGCGCCTTCCGACTATCATTTATTTAGATCGTTTCAAAACAACTTAATGGATGGTTGAAACTTTACTTCTGTGGAAGAATTAAAAAGTCACCTGAATCAGTTCTCTAGCCAAAAACCATCTGAGAACTTCGATGATCGGGGAATTATGCAGCTAGCGGAAAAATAGAAAAATCTTCGATCAGAACAGTACATAAAAAAATGGAACGAGCATCAACCCAACATTTTAATATTTTAAATGTTATAACGTCATGTGCTGCAGTTTCCCTAACTTTGTTATTGCAACTTCTAATTCTACAACGTTATTTGATCATTGTTGCTATTTTCGTATGTCTCTAATGAAAAATTTCTTTCGTTCCCAGTTTCTCGTTGAATGATATTTAAATAATTTATTGTTCCAGGTAAAAGTAAAGGTAATCTAATAACAAGTGTTCAAAATACTGCCAAAACTGAAGAGATATTTCCCTTGGGCCCACTATCAAAAGTAAAGGACACAAAGAATTCTCTTATCGTCAAAACTGATATGAATGCCCCGAAATTAAGCTTGGGGTCAGTCTTAGACAGTTTCGGTAAGCACAAGTTTGTTGATGATCCTAAAAAAGAAGAAGATGAAGAGAAAACTGACCCGGTGTTAAAAGATACAGAGAAGCAGGATGATCTTAAAATACAAGAAAATAAAACTGAAACTCCAGCACCTACCGATGTACAAATAGAGAAGGTATGTTAGTAATTCAGTTATAAAATCGCAGTCTATGATTCATTTATTAGGTCCGTATTGAACACCGTACTCTTTAAATAACAATATAATGTAATGAAAAAATATAAGTATATTTACAAGTTTTGCGCAACAAAGCGTTACAAGAACAAAACGTTACAAGTTGCGTTACAAGAATACAAAAGAAATTTCTTAAACATAATTAATTTTCTTCAATATTTGCTGCCATTTATCTAACTACTAGGGTACAGCAACAGTGCTTGTGTTTTTGAGGTTCTCAGTTATTCACTGTTTCTCTTCCTCATAAATGTTGCTTAATGGTAGTGTGGAATACTTGCACGGAAAATTTCCTAGTGCTTGTTCCAGGGTCTTCACCCATACTTGCTCTTAAAACGCCGACTTTAAGTGATCGTGGACGATATGATCCTCTCTTATCTTCAAGACCCTTGTCTCCCTCTCGGAACTTTTTGAACCATAGGCAGAGCAGTGCCTATTGAAACCGTCTTTTAAATAATGTCTTAAAATTACCCTAATTTCATTTATATTAACGTTTCTGTCAAAAACCATTCTGTCGATTAAATACTGTGGAATCACTTTAATACTGAAGAGGGAATGTTTATTTACCTGAGTAAAAAGTTGATTTATAAACAAAGAAAAAAACTGCAAATAATTTTGTTACAACCTGGTATGATAATGCAAAAATAGTGTCTCTTGTTAAACAAAGTCACTCACAGAAATGTATGACTTCTTGTATTGTATAGTGATGTTTTTTAAAATTGAACTAAGATTTTAAAAATTAAATGCATGTGAGGTATCCCTGGAAATTGTAAAAGTGATTGGTTTGGGTAAATATTAAAAATATGGCACAATAACAAGTCAAAGAAACCTTATATGTTTGGTTAAACAAGACGTTCACTTACGATTTTATAATTTAATTCGAAAATTGAATATTTGTCATTTATGCTTTACAAATATTTGAAAGGTTGTCTGTTGCTTTACACAATTACACATTTGCCATGGTGTAATAATTCTTGAATTATAACCGCGTTACGTACATTAATAGCTCCTTCGGACTAGAAATTACACTAAATGGTGTTTTTTTGAGATTTAATGATAGACTAATAATCTCTCTTGGATTATTTTCACCCCATATGCAACAATTTTGTTTGTTGAGGTCTCTATTTTAATGAAAAAAGGTCAAGATGACTCGGTACATGGCCACCTTAACATTTAAGGACCGATCATGATTTCCGAAAACTATGGCGAAGTCGAAGGTTAGAAATTATTGCTAATAAGTTTGTCTCAAGTTTGTTTACAAATGATCTCAAAATTACAGATGGATCATCTTTCATTAAGGTTTAAGGGTGTCTACTCACCAGAATGGGTAGTCCTACGTTGAATTTTTGATTGCTAATTTTCTATCCACAAAGATATTTTATACGAATTATCTATGTATTGTTCAATAAAAGTAAAACCGTAGGCCGACTGCGTTAGCTGCGGCGCTGGCTCGTCCCCGCTGTGTCGGAACCGTAGTTGGCGCGGCAGCAGGTTCGATTTCTGTGCTCGACTGGAAATTTGTGTTTGTTAGTCTACCCAACTTTAATGGGGCTCCGAGTATACTAATAAAAATAGAAGGACGCTAAATGGCCTAGTAGTCGATGCGTCCGTAAACATGATATATAACAAACTCGAATATGCCACTACTTGTAATTACCACTACAACCACTTTACATCAAATTACTGTATTTAACTTCTCGATGCGCATGTTGCTAACCACTTTACTGTTTAGCAATAAATCTCTTCGAGTTTAGTATGCCGCATCAATTCCAATAACATCATGCATACGAGGGTTGATAGCTTTATAAATCCGAAATATATAATATAAATATAAACAAATATTTGAATTGAAAATGGTTTTATTGTTTTTCAAAATATTCTCCGCGATGATCGATACACTTTTGCATACGTTTGAACCAATTTTGATAGCACTTTTTCCATTCCTATTGAGGTATCTCTAAAACATGCATTTTCGATATATTAACCGCTTCTTCTGGCGTCGAAAAATCGTTGACCACGTAGTTTATTCTTCACAGACGGGAACAAAAGGAAATCATTAGGTGCCGAATCAGGACTGTACGGCGGATGACACATCAATTTGATGTTTTGGCCAGTTAAATATTGAGTTATTCGGTCCAATGTGTAAGAGCTTCTCATGGTGAAGAATCATCCTGCGTGGCAAACAAATGGTTATGTACCATTCAGAATTGACCGTTCTACGATTCTCTAGTAACACTTAGTAACACGTAGCCACATGCCCATTTATCCCCAAAAAAAAACAGGCTACTATTTGGTTTGAAGTGCTTCTTGTCTGAACATGCGCTTGCGCTTTTGTTGTGTTTGACACATTTTGAAAGAGCCATAGATTGCTGTTTACTTTCGGCCTCATATGCATAGTTCCAAGATTCGTCACCTGTATAGATTATACACGGCTTTTGACGTACCACGATTGTATTTCTTGGCACCAATCACGAGCCTTTTTTTGAGTGATTATCAAATTATGCGGAATCCAACTCGCACGGCTAAATATTCATGTAAAATCTTGTGTATGCTTGTCATACTAATGCCCAGGAATGCCTCAATCTCATGGTATTTCGCATGACGATCTTGCTTTGTCAATTCGCTAACAGTTCGCTGTCAATTCGCTAACGCACAACAACCGATTTTGGACGACCTGCTTTAAATTCGTCCGTGAGCGAACGACAGCCACAATTGAATTCATTAAACCAGTGATATACAGTGGTTTTAGATGATACTTCATCGCCAAAAGTCGAAGTGAGTTGATCGATACACTGTTGTTGAGATAATCCACGTCGATAGTCGTAGTAAATCATCGCACGAAAATTCTCACTAATGAATTCCATTTTTTGACTGAGATGAAATTTTCAAGTCACTAAACAACACAAACAGCGTCCGTATGACAAAATGTTCTGAGTACATATACAGTCAACAATGAGTGTCAAACTACGATGTATATGTTAGATGGCGCCCAGCAACATCAATGTTGTTATTGGGTGCCAATTGTTGTTGCCAATTCCGGATACATAAATAACCACCCTCGTAGTAATAATCTTAAACTTGCATGAAAAAACATAATTTTAATATTGCATACGTTATTCCATAATACATAGCAAATAAATATTTTTTAGAAAGAAGAAAAGGAAACTAAACCAGCTGATGAACCATGTCCTGGAGGTCCCACACCAAACCTCAGTGCCTGGTTTAAGGCGTTTGGTGCTCCGAAAGTGAGTTAAGAATTATGTTTATTTATTGTCTAAATGATTGTGGCGTGTTCATATATATTTTTTTCTTTTTTGGGTTTTTTGCCACGATCTAAAACTCAATAAAATATCCAAAATATCTGTTCTTTTGTAAATAATCACTGGGTAAAAAAAACAAAAACAAAACAGAGACTAATTTCTCAATCATTCTTCTCCTATAATAAATTTGCCTAACGAACAAAAATTTAAAAAAAAAACAATTTTTTTTAAATAAATACAAACATTTGAACCTTAACGTTTCGGGAGGTCTTCTCCTCCCGTTTTCAAAACGAATCTAAAAATAATTTATATTAATTTCTATATGATACTGTAAAGATAGTAAGTAAATATATTTTTGTATACATGTCAATAATACTTATATTGACAATAATATTTTTCACTGACAGTGAGATACTACCAAGAAAAAGTATGTTAATTTAATTCTACGGAAGGCATAGCAGTACAGTTATTTAAGTAATGTCTGAATGATTGTGGCGTGTTCATATATTTTTTTCTTTATTTGGGTTTTTATTGTCTTTTTTATTGTCAATGTAAGTATTATTGACATACACAAAAATATATTTACTTCCTGTCTATTCAGAATTTATAGAAATTAATATAATTTATTTTTAGATTCGTTTTGAAAACAGGAGGAGAATACTTCCGAAACGTCAACTTTAAAGTTTGTAGATTTTTAGAACATTTTTTATATTTTCAAAATTTGGTTCGTTAGGCAAATTTATTTTAAAAAATTCTCCGTTTGGTTTTTTGTTTTTATCCAGCGATTCTTTATTTACATAAGAACAGATATTTTTGATATTTTTTGAGTTTTAGAAATAAAACCAAATTAAAAAAAATAACATGTATTTATATTTAAATTAATTATAACGGTTTCTCCTTATCTTCTGTATTTTGTTACCGATTTTTTTAATACCGTTTTGGAATTATTCCAATTGATTTTATGGTCCGATTCCCATACGTGTTGGCAAATTCTAGATTTATTGAAACCACCCTTTCTAATAAGTTTTTTTTATGTTCCTTTATTTTAACGGTCTAGATGTTTCGCCTATATAAAATTTGCTACATTCGCAGGGAATTTTATAAACCATATTTTTGGAATTCTGTTGTGTGTTGTTTGGTTTGGTTTTTGTCAATATAGATCTAATAGTATTTTTTGTTTTAAATGTTGTTCCTATGTTGTATTTATTTCCTACTCTTTTAATCGTGTCAGAAATACTGCTGATGTAAGGAATTATGAGGTTAATTGTTTGAGAGTTATTATTATTCTTATTAGTTAGTTGTTTGTTTTGTCTGGTATCAAAAGTTTTAAAACATTTATCTATGAAATTTTTTGGGTAATTGTTTTTTATTAAAATGTCTTTAATATAATTTGTTTCTTTTTGTAGTGTATCGCTGTCGGTACAAACAAGTTTTGCTCTGTCATATAAACTTTTTATTACCCCTATTTTGACTGATTTTGAGTGATTGGAAAATAAATTGAGATACTTATCTGTGTTTGTAGGTTAACGTTTTGTTTTTGTTTTTTTACCCAGTGATTCTTTGTTTACATAAGAACGGATACTTTGATATTTTTTTGAGTTTTAGATTGTGGTGAAAAACCAAAAATAAAGGAAAAAAGTTTATTGTTTAATAACATTGATGTTGAATATTTCCCTTCTTCACCCTAGGCTCCTCCGCCTCTAAAGAAACCAGAAAACAAACCAGACACAAAGGAGGAAGAATCGTCAGCTAAATCCGAGAGAGTGCCTGTACCAGATCCATCGCCTAGTCTAGATAGCCCACAACCAGTAGCCAGACAAAGGAGGATCAGCACTGGTAGTAGTATGTCAGAGCGGTAAGAATTTATGTTTATTAAAACGAAGATATAAGTTGTATTAATTTTTAAATAATAGGTCTTCATTTAGTCAAGATTTGGATTCTCCGAGAGTTGGAATAGACGAGAGGGGAGCTTATCCAGCACCATATCCTTCTCCATTACACAGGTAAATATATACTATTGTTTTTTATAAGAATTACTAATAATTTATAATGCCTATACTTTTTATAAACGAAACTGATGTTTCCACATATAACACTTCAACATTATTAGGTTCTCAACTTAATTCTCGGCCTCTACGTTTCATCGACTACAGAACCTATTCGAATCAGAATTTTTTCACGCCGTATAGATATTTTAAAGCATCTTCTTTTCAGCTTCTAAACGAGGTATAATAGACGAGTCTACTGTGAATATAACCTGAAAATCAATTGTAGACGCGATATCGTTCGAAAAGCAATATTTTCGGTACTGCCTTTTTCAGCTGAATAAATGTTGCGGGAACTCACGACATGATTTTTGCGGGAGATAATTGTACAGTCCTTGTAACAAGTGGTTCCGGCAATTCCGAACTGAAAATTTTGACTTAAATAATTGTAACGCCCCGGATCACCAAATAAAGTGGAGGGTGACGAATTGTAAGCACTTCTGGAAGAAAATCGATGCCGTACACTGCTAGAGCGTTGACAGGAACTCGGAATAAAACCGAAAGCCATTTCTAAACTTTTAAACAAGGTTAAGGAGTCATTGGGTCTCCTGTGAACTCACAGCTGAGAATAAGAATAGACGGTAGAGGAAATAAGGACTTATACTGACAAAGAAAGAAAATAAGTAATTTATCTCTCTGTTAGACCCTATTCATCTATCTCTCTGTTAACCCCTATTATATCTATCTCTCTGTTAGCTCCTATTGGTCTATCTCTCTGTTAGAGCCTATTCATCTTTCCATGATTCTCTTTGGTATTCGACTTTCTGGCATTATCGCCACGTGTCCCACTCATCTTATTCCCTGTACCCTCACGTATTTAACAATATCAATTTACATGTATAATTGCTTGAACTCGAAGATACCTCCAATGTCCATTATCATTCACAGCAGCAAGAAATCTTCCGAGTGCTCTTCTTTCAAATCTATTCCGTTTTCTTTATAAGCATACACGTCTCGCTCGCAACAATACGTGACTATTAGCCAAATGAGTGTTTTATGGATCGTAACTTTCGTGTTCCTTTTTAGTTTTGATCTTAGGACATACTGCCGGAAGTAAGTAATTTTGTTACCTTAATAATGCGATATATATTGTAATTTTGATATTTTCGTCTAGTTTGCTTCCTAAGGATTGGTTCTTCTTTCCACCACCTTTCTTTTGTGTATTTTTATTTCTGGGCAAGCTTTCTTAATGACCTCTTCGATTGTGTTAATCTATTTAGGTTATCTGCATACCCTACTATCTGTTTTTCTTTATTTCACTTTGTTCAATACTATGTTAAACAGGGCTGGCTAATCCACACCTTTGCTTGCTTGAAGTATACAAATATCTGAAGTAAAAGAGTATCAAATTCTGATTTATCCTTTATTTGACTGATTATGAATAACTGATCTTTTGTTCAGCATTCCCTTCCTACCTAATATTCGCCATTCCTTTGATAGTATTACCCGTCGTACTAAGTTTGGTTGTGCAAACCAATGAAAGATATTAGTTAGTTAAATTAAAATGAGGGTCGCATCGGTAACAGGGACCATTTAGCGACCAAAATGAATGATATGCCACAATGGTTTTTGTATTTTGGGTTATCTCTTTTCTTATCAATCGGGCAGTACCGTCTGCTTCCATTTTACATAAAGTTATTCACTATTAATTGATGAGTGGTTTGAGCTAACTATTTGCCTTCAAGCTTCAGTAGTTCTGAAGGTATGTTGTTTGTCCCAAAAGCTTTATTACTTGTCAGTTTTTTGCTCCGTTTTATTATCCCTTTATTGTTTTATCAGTTCTTAAATGTCATTTAGACAAGGCATTTTGCTTTTGATCAACAATTGACAATTGACAGAGGGCAATGAAGAACTGTAACTTGAAAGTACAGTAGGGCCTCGTTAATCCGGAGAGGCAACAAGACCCTTTCCGGATTGTAGTATGCCATATTTAATGGTAATAAAACACATGTTTAACCTTAGTTTCTTTAATCAATTTTTAAATTGAAGCATAGAGACAAAAATGTACATGTTCAAAATTAAACCATGTAAGAAAAACAGTAAGTTAAAATAAAACATTAGTTAATTCTTCTTGAAAAAGTCTGTAATCCTCTTCTGTATATAATTTTCGCACTTCATTTCAAAAGCTCGGTCTCTAATTCGACGCAGAAACATAACTTCGTGGCTATCAAATTCGTTATCTTCGGCCCATTTTAAAGCAGTGTTTAAAGCTCCTACTGCCTCTGAATTACATCTTCTGGTTATCATCTTCTGGTTCATCATTATCAGTGAGAAATCCACGGTGCAAATTCTTCCATGTTTTGTTAATTAGGGATGCCTTAACATGGGCCCAGCAATTAGCCAAAAGAAAAACTGTGTCATTTAAAGATATCGATTTTAATGAGTCCATGAGGTTCTGAGAACATAATGCAACACAGTTAACCAAAAGTGATTTGCGGTAATTTAACTTCACATTTTGTATAACGTTCTGATCCATTGGTTGTATACAAGCCGTGGTGTTAGGCGGCAGGAACATTGCAAAAATGTTGGCATCTTCAGAGACAAGTTCATATGCTGATGGATGCCCAGAGCAATTATCCAACAATAACAGTGCCTGAGGAGACAAATTAACAGACAAAAGATGGCGACGGACCTCGGGAACGAATTCCGTTTTAAACCACTCAAGAAACAAGTCTTTCGTAACCCAAGCATTTTTTTGTGCACGATAACAAACAGGAAGACGTGTTGATTTATGCCCGCGGGTTTTTTGATTTTCCGACAACAAGCAATTGAAGTTTATGGGTTCCAGCCGTATTTGCACAAGGCATGAATGTCACTCTTATCTTCATCATTTTCCTTCCGGAAGCCGGCTGCTCATTCCCAGAGGCTAAAGTATGATCGGGCAATAATCGCCAGTACAAACCAGATTCGTCAGCATTATAAACCTGTTTCGCTGTTAAATTTTTTCCTCTAATAAGTTTTTGTAACTCTAGTTGGAATGGCCCGATAGCAGCTTTATCATTTGAACAGTTTTTCACCGACCATTTTTAAACGTCTTATTCCGTGGCGTTTTTTAAATTTGTCTAACCATTCCCCGCTTGCATTAAACCTGATATTGGAGTTTGTAATCTGGCGATGAAAAATACGAGCTTTCTCACAAATCATATCACCACTTACAGGAACATGCAATCGCCTTTGTTGCAAAAACCACGTAAACAAAGCATCTTCTAAAAATGGGTTTTTCCGATTTATTCAGTGTTTTTCGTACACCGGGACCACGTTCTGTTAGGCTAACAAACTTTAAGATTTTGTCTTTATTCTTCTTTATGTCGCCTAGTGTTGACCTGCCTATACCAAACTTCCGAGCAATGATAGGGTAGCTGTCACCTTTATCTTACA
Organism: Cosmopolites sordidus; assembly: GCA_031761425.1. Taxonomy (NCBI): domain Eukaryota; kingdom Metazoa; phylum Arthropoda; class Insecta; order Coleoptera; family Curculionidae; genus Cosmopolites; species Cosmopolites sordidus. The sequence goes on along the minus strand of JARFXV010002146.1, from coordinate 151,641 downwards.
TTTCTATAATCCGCAATTTGTCTTTTAATGTCAATGTTGAATGTTTACGTGGCGGCGCCATGATGTCAGAGAGCGCGCTAAATTAACACTGTAGACGGAAGGCGATAATCAAAAGACTGACGACGGATTGGCTCATGACAGCCCGCACCTACACCCGCCTCCCCGCGAACCCCATTGCCCGGCCGGATTACAGCGATCACCAAACAAGCGGGAGTCCGGATTAACGAGGCCCTACTGTAATTGTTGAGGCAGGATTGTGATAATTAATAATTTGCTAACATCTAATTTTTATATTACATTATATTAGGCATAAATTATGTCACCATATATAAATCAACATACATTATTTCTTTGTATTTTAACTGTTCAACATTTAAAACTTACATAAAAATGTGTATATGTATTTTTCTTTATGCAGATCTCCATCAAGCGCGTCACCTGTTATGGCATCTCCTCGTCCCGATATTTCACCACGGTCTGCTTATCCATTCAACGGTCAGATGAGAGTGGGATTCTACCAGGATACAGTATCGAACAAAAGCAGCCCTGATAAATCTTGTAGTCCACGCGATAATCCGCAGAGCCCTTATTACAACGCCAGTGATCATGTCTATGCTCCGAATACAACTCAAAACAACGTGTATTCTTATGCTACTTCGCCGTATTATACTCATCCTTCAAATTATAGCAGTACCAATCCTACACCACCTTACAATACAGATGTTTCAAGTCCCGCTTATTATGATACTAACAAAAGTTTAGCGGACCAATTCCAGGTAATAACGTTGAATATTGTTTTTGGTAACGATTTAGTTTCTAATTCATTATTTAGGCTAAACCATCACAGAACTACACAGCGAATTCACCTGCTAGCAGTCAACCATCTCCAGCAAATCAGCCGCAACATTCGCCTCATTCCCCAATCGTTCATCCTCAGATGTCTCCTAGTTTGCATTCCCAACATTCACCTAGTATTCATTCTCCTAGTATGCACTCGCCAAACGTCAATTCCCAGCATAGCCCAACTGTGAATTCACCACAGTTACAGTCACCAAATCCTGGATTACATTCCCCTGGAATGAGCGCAAATTCACCACAAATGAGTGTTCATTCACCGCAAGTAAATTCTCCCAATATGCAACATTCTCCAGGATTGCATTCCCCAGGATTACATTCGCCAGGATTGCACTCGCCAGGATTGCACTCGCCAGGATTACATTCGCCAGGATTGCATTCCCCAGGATTGCATTCCCCAGGATTACATTCTCCGAATATGGTGGTCAATTCTCCTCATCATGGTCAGGTAAGTTTAATACTATACAAGCACTATTCTGAAAATTTTGAAAGAGAAGAGAATTTTTTGAGAGAATCCTATAATTGGTCAAAATAGCCACTTCCAATGTCACTAATTTTTTCTATATGCGGAAGGTGTTTGATCTATTCCGAATGAATACGACGACCATGTACAGATAGTTGATTAAATAGCTCGTCCCATTTTTGGCGCTAGATGACATTACATCGTAAAATCGAAGTGTTATATATTTCGGACGTATAATGTTTTAATGTCACTTAACAGATGAAATTTTAGCGAGTACTTAGGAAAAAAATAGTGTTATTTGGTTGTGTTTTTATAAATTTTGTTAAGCATTAAAAATGGCAGAAAATATAAAGCATTTTCGTCATGCTTTTTTATTTCCGAAAAAGGCAAGAATGCTCCACAAATGAATGTTCCACGTATCGTAAGTTGTTCAGAAAGTTTCCACCAAATTTCTGCTTACGATTTTCTATTATCGTTAAGCAAGTAATCGACAAGAAGCGACCTGAATTAGCCACTGTTGTTAACCCACTGGTGTCTTTGGCCACTTGACACACACTTTTACAACTTAACTGAGATGTTTGGTCTATCCCCCGTATTCTCCAGCCTTGCGCCCTTCGACTATCATTTATTTAGATTACTTCAAAATACCTACGACTAACAAAAATCACTTTTTTTAAACTTCTCGATGCACGTTTCGTTAACCATGTTAGCATTATCAGGAGTTGATGGTTAATGGTTAACGAAACGTGCGTCGGAAAGTTAAAAGAAAATGATTTGATGCTTAGTGGTAAATCTCTTCGAGTTTAATATTCCCTGTTATTCTACTTTTCCAAATCTATGTTTTATATAATTGAATCGCATCTCACAACGGCTACAACAATACCAACGGAGTGAATTACTACTGACACCAATTCTTGTATTGGAACCTTCGAACTCGAAGAGATTTACTACTAAACACCAAATCACTTTATTTAACTTCTCGATGCGTGATTCGCAAACCATGTTAGCATCATCAGAATGACTGATTCTCATCAAAACCATAACCATGTTGGCATCTTTGATGATTGAATCACATCAGATCAATCGGAATCATCTCCTGTTGATGCTATCATGGTGAACGAAACGTGGGTCGAAAAGTCATATAAAGTTATATGGTTTGAGTGGTAAATATATTCGAATTTAGTACTATGGGCATAGTTACAGTCTAGCTAACACCGTTTCCGGAGTAATAAGCTCTCCTACTTAGTTAATTTGATGTATCTCAAAAGTTCCAGAGTGATTGTTGTGTTATCAAAGTTGTAAATAATGACCAGTAACATTCCTATAATAAATATTTATTTTTAGATTAATTCACCTGTGAATCCTCCCAGTGTGGAATCATTCCATCCTCAACAAGATGAAGGATCTTCCAGCAGTGGGAACCTTTGTGTAAATGACAATAGCAAAGGGCAGCTAAACACCAATAGTAATCAACCAATATTCCCTGTTAAAAAACGGGCTTTTGTCGAGAATGAAATGGCCCAATTTGGTAATTTACAGAATGAGATGGTTAATAGAAATCTACAAATTGGACACCAAGTAAGAACCTCTATATATAATAAGTGCCGAATGTTATGCACGCTTGAACAATACTTTTTAAAATTTTTCAAAATAATATATGAAGATGAAAACTACAGCAAAATGAATGTTTACTCATCTTAAGTTAAGATTTAATTGAAAATAGCACTTTGCAGATCTTCCATATTTATAAATTGTCTTGATTCACTGTAAATTTGTCTTAAAAGCACTCCCCCAAATGATTTTTAAATCTGGAGGCACAGGCCAGTTTTTTTGTAGTCAATACTCATCCAAATCATGACACTTCCTCCTCCCATTTGGCATTTCGATAACAATTTTTCTTCTTTCCTGAGGTCATGAAAATAAGACGAAAAAACATTAAAATTTTTCTGACGACGTCCGAAAAAATTATTTTCTTCCACTACTCAGTTCATGACTGACCTTTTCGCCGAAAGCCATTCGGACTAATTTGTGGCGAATATTTAATGCTGGTCTCGTCTTCAATTTTTGTTTACAATATTTTCAGACCTTTAACCCCAGAATGCTTAGGTGAATCGCATGTCTATAGTTGGCTAGGCCAATTATATATTTTTATTTAACGTTTAAAACAACAGAAAAGAAACTTATATTTCAATAAAACAAGATTTATTTTAAACATTCAATGAATATTTCTGCTCTATGGTTATTACAGTTTTAAAACAGTTCGTACATGCAGTTTTGGTTTTTCGGTCATATGTTTATGGATATAAAGAGCAGCGAATTTGTTCAATTTTGTTGGTGGTGGATCAAACGTTTCTTCTTTTAATTTCCGTGTGAATGGTTTTGTTAAACTATTACAACACTGCATAATAATTTCGAAAATTTTCAAATGTTGCTCTGATGTTAAACGTTCCATGATGCGAGGCTATTGAGACACAGATTTACAAACTTGCGTGCAAACTCACAGATTGTTCGACAACGACCCCTATCGAAAGTTCGAACATACTAATAAAAATTACTCTTTATACATACATATATATAAATATATATATATATATATATATATATATATATATATATATATATATATATATATATATATATATATATATATATATATATATTTGGGTTTTTCGCCACTATAAAACTATCTAAAACTCAAAAAATATAAAAAATACCTGTTCTTATTTAAAGAAAGAATCACTGGGTAAAAACAAAAAACCAAACGTATAAAATAATAACCATATATATATATATATATATATATATATATATATATATATATATATATATATATATATATATATATATATATATATATATATATACCCCTTTGTGGATCAGACCTTGACGTGGTAAAGGGGTTTGAGTAGGGCAATGAAGCTTTGAGCTATGCCGTCTGGAGTCTATGCTCCTGGGAGGGTCACCCCTGGCGGACAGGTCAAAGTGGAGGCCTCAGACTAACATGATCCAAAATCTGCCAACCCGCATTGGACCAGCGTGGCAGATTACGGTTCATACCTTCAACATGGTATTTCAGTATGTTGAAATATGACAGTACAACCTCAAACACGGCCCTCATTCCCCGGAGGCCAAGGGGCAACTACCTACGACCTACCTATATATATATATATATATATATATATATATATATATATATATATATATATATATATATATATATATATATATATATATATATTATTATTATTATTATTATTATTATTATTATTATTATTATTATTATTATTATTATTATTATTATTATTCTGCTCATCCTTACTGTAGAATCTCAGCTCATGCTGGCCGGTATTCCAATGCCAAGATGAAAAAGCAATTCAGCTCCTCTCACCCTAGCATAATATCTTACGAACAATGTGACACGTCTGCAAGAGCACGGCACGCTGTCCCACTATGGCAATCGATCTCGAGATCCCGAGGCTCTCGAGGTTCTTTGAAAATCTCTTACTTATCAGGCCTTCGGCGGATATAACGAAGGGCACTACATCTATCTTACTCAGTTTCCACTGGTTCTTCAAGTCGTATGCCAGATTTTCATACTTTGTGGATTTTTCTATCTCAGTTTTTCTAATGTTGTGAGATAGTGGCACTGCGATGTCAATTATAAAAGCCCTCTTGTCCTTTTTGTTGATTAGAACAATATCCGGCCTGTTATAATCAACCGTTCGATCAGTAGTGATTGGTCTGTCCCAGTAAAGAATGGTATCGGATGATTCAAGTACAGGAGAAGGCGAGTACTTATAATATGGAGGAGGTGCATTTTCTAATAGCGAGTATTTTTTTGCAATTTGTTGATGTATAATTTTTGCCAGCTGATTATGCCGTCCTAAATAAGCATTAGGAGCAAGGGCCGGGCAACCGCCAATAAGGTGCTCAATTGTTTCCCCCAAAGTACCGCATTTCCTGCACTTATCGACTACGTCCAAATGCAGTATGTGCTTTTCATAGTTTTTTGTTCTTGTTACCCTATCTTGAATAGATATCGCGAAACCTTCTGTTTCTGGGTACAAGAGTCCATCGGTCAGCCACTTCAGAGACAATTGTTCGTCAATGGTGTCATCTTCGAGTGACTTAGGAAACCTTCCGTGCAATGCTTGTCCCTTCCATTCTCGAACACAGTCCGTGAGTGTTGTTCTGCCATCAATACGATTCTGTTTATTTAGGTTCAGTGGGGTGAAACCCCGATCCTCATTTGCAACCAATTTCATTAACGTACTGTTTGAATCAAGGAAGTGTTTTCTCATTCTATTTTCTTGATTGAGACAGAGATTTTTTACGTTTACAAGGCCTCTACCCCCCAACTTTCTTGGGATGTATAGTCTTTTCGTAGATGAGTTTGGATGCAGGCATCGGAACTTTGTCAATGTTCGGCGCGTCAACCTATCGAGTTCATCAAGGTCAGTTTCTGACCATTTAATTATGCCAAAAGAATATGTCAGAGTTGGCACCGCCCAACCGTTGATCGCTCTAATGAGGTTTCCTCCGTTCAGTTTGGTGTTCAAAAGTTTTGCAAGTCGCTTTTGGTATAGAGTGGAAAAGTCCTTCTTTAACTGGTTATGATCAAGTTTATGCTTTTGGGGTATTCCTAAATATTTGTAGGACTCTTCTGGTTCTAGTTGTTGTATATTACAAAGTGTTGAATGCTGACTCTGAACCTTTCCCTTCTGTATACTAATGGTAGAGCATTTGTCCAGTCCGAATGACATTCTGATATCCCTACTGAATGTTTCAACCGTTTTTATCAATGAGTTTAATTTTTCTCTAGTTTCTCCATATAATTTAAGGTCATCCATATATAGTAGATGAGAGAGCTTTCTTGGATTCCTCATGTTAAGTTTATATCCAATATTGCTGTTGTTGAGTAGTGTGGACAAAGGGTTCAATGCTAAACAGAACCAAATTGGAGAAAGGGAATCTCCCTGAAAAATTCCCCTCTCGATATTTGTAGCAGCAATGCATTGTTGGCCGACAAAAAGATTCGTTTTCCACTTCCCCATCAGGCACTTTAAAGAATTAATAATCTGGGGGCTAATTTTATAGAAATTCAGAACCTCAACCAGCCAATCGTGAGGGACACTGTCGAATGCTTTCTTGTAGTCTATATAGCAGATATTTAAGTTGCGTTTTCTTTTTCGCACTTGCTCAAGAACTACAGCATCGATCATCAATTGTTCCTTGCAGCCCATACTTGCTCTTATACATCCTTTCTGTTCTTCTTCAAAAATGTTGTTTTTATCACAATGTTGGTAGATTTTTTCATTGAGTAGGGCTGTGAACAGTTTATATAACACTGACAGACATGTGATTGGTCTGTAGTTATTGGGTTGCTTAACGTCCCCTTTTTTGAACAGTAGGTATGTATTACCCTCCATTAGAAAGTCAGGGAAAGTGTCTGGATTTATTAAAACCTCTTTAAATGCATTTGCAAGTACGGGATAGGCGGCTGTAAAGCTTTTAATCCAGAAGTTATGCAATCCATCTGGTCCAGGCGCCTTCCAGTTGTGAGTCTTCCTGACAGCAGTGCAAATGTCAATCTCTGTGAAATCGTTAGACTTCATATCTGGGAGAGCATTTGTCTGTTCTTGAATGGTTTTAACCCAAGGAGCCAATTTTTCGTAGCCGTCTGATTTTTTCCAAGCCGATCTCCAATATTCCGCAAAGGAAGACACATCGATATTCTTAAGTTCTGACTTGCTGTTACCTTCTGCTTCGAGTTGTCTATAAAATTTCTTTTGGCTGTTTGCAAATACTGAATTTTGATGTTTTCGCTTTTCTAGTTCATTATATCTTGCTAGCCTGGCTCCTTTCGATTTAGCTTTTTGCCTAAACCGATCTTTTAGATCCAACAATTTTTCTGTCAGGTTTGAATCATCGAAGTCAATGCCAGATTTATTGGCAATTATTTTTGCTTTTCTCGCTACTTTATTTGACTGATTACCAGAGAGATACTCTGAGATAATGTCAACTTTCCTGCGGAACTCATTGATATTGTTTTCAAGGCGCGTTTTCCAGACAGGTGTATTTTTCTGGATACTACGACCAGCCGCATTATGGGTGTAAGTCTTTTGACCTGAAATTTCGATGACAGTCACTGCTGCACAATATAATGCAAGATGTATATCGCTTAAATTTGTCATCCCAGATAGATATGATTCCAAAACTCTATTAATCTGCATTAGAGTAATACGTGATTTTGCAATATTACGCAGTACTGGAATTTTTGGTCTATTCAATGGGTTTGAGCCAGTAAAACTGGCCAAATTGCTGTAAAACTTCTCTCGTATGTTAGAAAAGTTACGTTGCGAGATTGATTCTTCATTTTTAGACGATGATGCTTCTGGTGATACATTTTGAGTTTGTTCTACTTGTTTCTCCTCTGTATTCGAGTTAAGAACGTCTATAGTATCTTCTTTATGTTGTTGATATGTAATGTTTTGATGTAATTCATTACCGATTTCTCTCTTGATGTGCATTAATTCCGATTCGGTTAGATAGTTTTTCCTTAGAATTACATTTTTACGGTCGGCTAAGTTTTGTTCCGACAGCTGAGTTTCAGGGAACCTCTTTTTATATTCTTGGTGGAGTGCATGCCTCCATCCAGGGAGCGGATTATCTCCGCACTGGTTTACGTAGTAATAGGCACGCATTACATCAATATTCATTTCGCGTGTCCATCTGATACGTGGAGTGCGTTCGGTCCTAGTGACAGCCTTCCTTATTAGGGGCGAGCCAGCAAGTACCGGGGTATTTTGATCTTCTACTCCATTATTAATTTCCGCTCTCTGTTGATTTTGTAGTAAAGTCTTTGGTGTTGCTAGACTTAGATGATCTAATTGTTGTTCGAGTGCCTCTTTCATTGCCATTCTTGTGGTGCCATAGAGTTGGGAACCGCCACTCGCTCCAGATTCACCAACCCCGGACAAATCCTCCCGACGGTTCCGAAGGGTTCTTGTCCGCAAAACCCTACCGCCTTGTATAATATTATGTGTTTTATTCTCCATAAATATATTTGGGTTCAAGGGAAAAACGGTCACCCAAGGCAGAGCCCCGATTTACCATGGGAAAGCTATTTACTACCGGAGGGCGCTTGGTATCCGGAGACATCGTTAGAGACACTTTAACCCTGTGCCATTCAGCTCCTCGGTACGATGGATTTCCACCTTAAGCTTGGGGATTTTTTTTTCAGAGGTTTACTCCTCTCAGCTCGGGAAGGTGGTGGCGCCACTCACCAAGCGGACTAACCGCCCCCTGCCTTACTTATTATTATTATTATTATTATTATTATTATTATTATTATTATTATTCACGTATGGGCCCTGGTGGACCACGCGAAGTACAATTAGAGGCGCTTGTTGTTAGCCTTCCTTTGAGCCCATACTAATTTCATTCTTTCGCTATGAGCTTTTTTCCTTTCGTCAGACCAAGTTGTTCCAGTCTTCCTACATTTTTCTCTCTGGCCAACCTTCCAAACGTTAACCTTGTGTCTGAAACAACCTCTATCCTGAATTTCACTTTGTGTAATATTTGCTGATCTTAGGTCCTCTTTAATTGCCGCAATCCATTTAATTATTTCTACTTTAGCTCTACTCCTATTTTCATAAAATTCGACTATTTGTCTAGTTAGCCTACTCGGATTCATCCGTTTGATGTGTCCGTAAAACTTAAGTCTTCTTTTTCTCATATCGCTATGTATATCTGTGTATTGTTTGATTTCTTGGTTTTCTCGAAGTCGGTATGTTGTGCTATTTATTTGTTTGGGGCCTAGGATTTTTCTTATGATTTTTCTTTCCTTCTTTTCAATGTCCTCGATGTCCCTCTTTCTATTCAAAATGAGCGTTTCTGCAGCATATAGACATTCTGGCTTAATAACCGTGTTGTAATGTCTCAGTTTTGTGTTTTTAGATAGGCATTTTTTGTTGTAAATATTTTGTGTAAGTCTCAATGCCGTTTCCATTTTTTGACATCTACCCTTATTGGCCGGTTTTTCCAACCCATTTTCCATGATTATTTCACCCAAATATTTGAATTGAGAGACTCGTCTGATGTTACCATATTTTGTTTTTAGAAATGGTGTTCTTAGTCTGTTGCAGGTCATGTATTGTGTCTTTTCAAAGGATATTTGGAGTCCTACCTTTTCTGCTGTTTCTTTTAGGATTTCAATCTGTTTTTGAGCCGTTAATACATCTTGAGCTAAAATTGCTAGATCATCAGCAAATGCCAGACAATCAATTTTGATGTTGGTTCTCCCCAGTTTAATGGCCTGGTCAATATTCAGTGCCGACTTTTTTTCACGCCACTCCTGTATTACTTTTTCTAGAACACAGTTAAATAAGAGTGGCGAGAGTCCCACACCAGTTTTAATTTCGAAGGGTTCTGAGATGTCACCCATGAATTTAACTTTTGACCTCGTGTTAGTTAACGTTGCTTTAATAATTGCCAGCGTTTTCAGATCTAGTCCTTGTTCTTTCAAGATTCGGAATAAAGATTCGCGGTCAATAGAATCATATGCTTTTTTGAAATCCACAAATGTACAGACGAGATTTTTATTGTACAGTTTTTGATGTCTTAGAATCAACTTTAGATTCAGGATCTATTCAAGGCAGGATCTGCCCGGTCGAAAACCTGCCTGATATTCACCAATGTTCAGTTCTAACTGTCCCTGTGCTCTGTCTAGTAGACATTGAGATAGAATCTTGTAACAAACTGGGAGAAGAGATATTCCTCTATTGTTGTTTACATCCGTTCTATCTCCTTTCTTATGTAGTGGATGGATTAGAGCATCTTTCCAGTCTTCCGGAATCCGTTCGGTTCGCCAAACTTCTTGTAGAATTTTGGTAATTTCCTTGATTGTACCTGGACCAGCGGATTTCAAAAGTTCAGCAGTGATTCCATCTTCACCAGAAGCTTTGTTATTTTTAAGCCGCTTGATTTGCCTAAGTATTTCCTCTTCATTCGGTGGTAATGAATCTGGGTTTGTTTGTTTAGGGTTTAGTGTTGGTAATTTGTTTAAGGGCTCAGGACAGTTTAGTATTTGTTCAAAATATATATATATATATATATATATATATATATATATATATATATATATATATATATATATATATATATATATATATATATATATATATATATATATATATATATATATATATATATATATATATATATATATATATATATATATATATATATATATTGTATTAATATAATGTTTATTTATAGTTATCGTTAAATCCAAATAACGAGCCCGAATCAAAACAACAAATTGACAATCAAGGATTACTACATCAACAAGCACTGCTGCAACAGCAGCAACAATTACAAAAACAGGTATTACTACGTCAGGCGCAGCAAAATCAACAACAGATGTTGCGGCAGCAGAATATGCAGATGCAGCAGAAAAATCATCAGTTATTACAACAGCAGCAGCAACAACAGCAAATGCCGTTGCCTATGTACGCGAAACCTACAGATTCATCCTTGTCAACCCCCTCTCCTCCTCTGCAGGCCCAAGTTCAACAACTTCAGGAACAGATTCAGCAGCAACAGCAACAATTGCCTCCTCACAGTGAGTACAGTCATTTTTTACTACATAAATAAGAAAATGTTGGGACTGATTCATTTCATTGACTGGCTTTCATTAGGCTACATTAGTGTTTGTGATTTTTTACCTCATTAATATTCTTAGATCATCGTTCCTCAACCTGGAGGTCGCGTTCACTAGGAGAGTCGCGTTGAAGAATATGAGGAGTCGCAATGTGTTCAAAAAATAAGTCGCGACGCATAAAGGGAGCAACTTTTTTTTACTTAACTTTTCGGTTATTTAGTGGGTCGCGACACTAAAACGATTAAGAAACGATGTCTTAGATAATAAATAAATGTCATACCAAGTTTTTCTGATTGTTTTCCGACATGCTGAGAATTATTGAGAAAGAAATACAAATTATTTAAAAGATTATGGAAGTACTTGATTGAAGAGTTCATATTTTGGTGTTGGTTTTGGGGAACATACGCATGCACAGGAGATTTTTTATATGCTGGAGTAACTTATAATTTTAATATATAATATATATAATATATATATATATATATATATATATATATATATATATATATATATATATATATATATATATATATATATATATATATAACTTAAATATACGATCAAAATTGAGTATGAAACACCAGAGAGTGTTGTTAACTGTTTGCTGCCTATGTTTTGATTGCTTGTTGAGAAATCTAAAGAAAACTTCCGTGAGGCCCTCTGTATCTGCACCCTTAACAACCGTCTGCGATCCCGGAAAAACCCAAAATTTCCAGCCTTTCCAACAGTAGCAATTGAGGTACGTGAGGCCGGCTCAGATATGCAGGTTTATGATTCGAAAGGAATATAATTAGGATTTCCCAGGCAACAGTTTTGTAGAATTGTAAAATTGCTAAGGATTGCAGACCATTGAATAGCAGCCATAGACTTTCAAAAAATTAATTCTGAGACAAAGATAATCAATATAGCAGGCAAGTGTGGAAGATTATAATACCACCACAATATAATAAGTATAAGATTAAGTTTGTCTGGTATGGATTTCTCATTTACGGACATTACTGCATACAAAGTTTCTAATGTATGTATTTTCTCATTCAAGATTTATTGTGTTATTGTGTTTCATTCGGAAATGTTTAACAGTGGAATGAGAAGCTGTTATATAATAATATCTAGATGATAATTCTGCTCCTTAGAATCAAGTGATTAAAAACTGGTATCCGGATTTAAATTCGAGAAAGCCTTAAAAACCTGCATCAAGCGTGGCACTAAAAAAACTAAGTTGTTAAAGGGAGGCGATAAAAGAAATACGAGATAATATTCCAACATAACACTTACGCTTCAATGGCCGCTATTCAAAACGTTAATTGTAAATGTTTCAGCAGCATTCCAATTCTCCAGATCTGCCCGTCAGATATTATTTTTTATTTCCTAAGCTGAATAACGATACAACATCGGCTACGTTGGTACAGTGACTAGGCTATGGCCAAGCTACGTTCTATAAAAAGCTAAGTTCGATAAAAATCGAAGCGAGTTCACAATTTTCGAGCATGATCAAGACACATAAAGCCGTGGGCCTAATATGACCTGTATACGACATAAAAAAAGCTAATAGCATAATATAATAATAAGTTGAGCAGTACTTCTCCCAATAATATACATTTTTACAACTAAGTATATTATGCCACCATAATTAACCAAACAGAAGGTACTTCAAAGTACATCATTCAACGTATCTACCGCTATGTTAACAATAAAATCTAAACTATCATAAAAATGTCACATCGATCACATAGCTTATTAAAATCCTCACACATTGTAGAAAGTGCAATAGAGACATACAGTTGAACCGCCGAAAGATTACCTGTGCGTCATCAATTTTATCCATATGAATCAAATTTAAAAATTAATAGTCCAATTAGTGCTAACTTTCTTAATGGACATTTCGTATTCTCGAAAGATGGATATTAATGTTCATGATTTAAATCCACGATACATTTATTTGTACATATTTATAACATGAAATTATAAAACGTCCTGTTATAAATGCATATTTTAACGTAAAATTTTGTGTGTGTCATGAAATTGTAGTATTGAAATTTTATGTCATAGATCGAACGGAGAATTTTGTAGGTTAATTGTACGGACAATTTCAAGTTATCACGAAATTTTAGCTAAGTAGGTAATGAATTAAATTGTTTTGTTATTGCTCAAAATCATTATTTTATCTACTCAATGAACATTGTTACCACGCTCTGGGAATATATAGGTCTTTAACAGTTTTTTTTGTCTTTCCCTATGAAGTACTCCATGTCCCCATGTCTGTGCACATTGGTATCGTTGTTGTTGTCTCCTATTTCTGATTCTGTGTTGTAATCGCTTTCTTCAGATTCTTCGTCAAGTATAGTTTCAGCCCTAGCTCTGAGCTCATCTTCTGTGAGATGATTTGGGTCTCTAACCGGTACACGATTCCTATAAAATAAAGTTTTTTAAAACTAGGGGTACGAAGTTTGGAAATTAGTTAATCACAAACAGGAAGAAACACATTTCTTTGATTTCGATCTATTACATTTATGAAGGATACAGTAAAATTAGAGTAATTATCAAAGTTAATATGCAAACTAGTTTCAAAATCACCAATATTTTGACATACAATTTTTTCTTACGAAATTACAACAAATTCGTATTTAACAATTGCAAAATCATAAATTTTAGTTTCTTATGATGTATATACTTTGTGTAAAATGTGTTGTTTAACGCACTAATAGCTATTTTGTAAATAATGAAAAATTAATGTGTAGTAAAATTCTTTAGGAGTTTGAACCCCTTGACAACAACTGGGAATATTCACTAAGCAGTTAATGTACCCTTGGGTAAATCAACTGGTGACTGAAACAGGTAGAAGTCGAGTTACGTCGAGCGTCGCATTTATAGAATCTATTTTACATAAATGGCAGAGCATTTAGTACGCGTGGTCTACTGTATACACCACATCCCGTAGTTAAAGGTTAAACAATTGCATTACACATTTATTACAAACATATCATATAATTATTGAAACATATTTTACAGGGTATTTCAAACTCCCATTTTACTTCCTTCGGGTAAGTTTGTTGTTTTGGTCTTTGCACAAGGTTTGCTTGTTCCAGGAAAATTGTTCTTTTTTCTTATTGTCTGGATTATGTTCTTTTATTTTCTTAATAGAATACAGTTTTCCTTGATATTTTTAATGCTGCTGCAACTCTCTAAAAAAATATTATTACATGGTAATACAAAATAAGTAAAATGTAATCAAATTAAATATTCTTTACCTCTTGAATGGATAGAAAAGGCTCTAAAATTCCCCCCATTCTTTTTTTTCCATTTCGAAATACTCGTAAACATTGAACACAAATTGTTGGGCTTGCGATTTCAGTGTTTTTTCTGACATCTGAAATCACACAAAATGTTTCATTAAATATCCTAAAATAGATAGCTTAAAAGTTCGCATTTCTATATTTACGTTATTATTTTGAAGCTGTTTTTTACCTTTCAGAGTGTTTTTAAAATTAGCCAATATAGATTCCATTTTTATTTAACGTTTGTAATAAAATGCCTTTGGTTAGGTTAGAATTATTGAAGGAAATAAAACTTTATGAATCTTTATAAATACTTATCGGTCACAAAATAATCAATAACAGTGGTTAAGAACTTATTTTACAATAAAACTGGACTTTACAGCCCAAAATTTCACTAAAAAACACAATTACCAAACATGATGATTTAATCTCATTCATAAGTCATCTCATCAGGAGATGATTTAATCGGATTAAATCATCTGTGCAAACGTGCGTCGAGCAGTTGAAAAAAGTGTTTTGGTGTTTAGTGGTAAATCTCTTCAAGTTTAGTGTTTCACAACAAAGGTTCCAATAGAATTACTAAACATGTCAAATGACAACCAAAACAGGTCCGCTGAACTCCATAGGCGAACTTTTAACCGACGGTACGCACAAACACCTTTTAATTGCTTACTTTCTCTTTCTACCACGCAGTAACGCTATCTCATACACGAAGACATACTTATTGATTTTTCATCTCCTCTCTCGTTCGTAAACTAAAAAGGATCTATATCTATGATATAGCCATAAATTCATAACGCACGGGTAATCTTTCAGTGGTTCAACTGTATCTATTCATTGAGTTAATATTAAAAAAGTACTGATAGAATTTTCTTATCAAGGTAATCCTGAATCAACAGCAAGCAACTTACGAAATATGTCTTATTCGACAACCACACAGGCAAATCCATACACTTCTAATTTTAACAGCAGGGAGGCTTATCCTCTTAATATTCCCTCAGCTAGATCAATCCAACAACATCAGCCAAAGTTGGACATGTCCAAATTTACCAATATGGGTATGTATGAGATATTGAGAGATGAGTGCTAAATTGTTTCATGTGATTTATATATGAAAATTATTTCTGTTAATAGGCTATACTGGTCCAGAAGTTAACTTCTCCAGAGCTCTACAGCAACAATATGACAGGTCTGATCTTAACTATACCAGGACAACAGTTCAGTCAGCAATATCACAAGCATCCCAGTTATTAAGTATGTAATAATTCATAATTCTGGTACTAGGATATATAAAAAAAATCCTGAATGATAGCAAAATTAAAATGAATCTTATTCATTTTAATCTCATTTTATTTCGTCCATTTTTTCGTCCATCTAGGAACGGTTTGGTTATAATAAATACATTGAATACGACGTATGTGTGTTCTTATTTCGAGCGACAACTCTTTCATTGACCAATAAAAGCTTTCTTTTCTTTCTCTGTCTTTTCAATTAGATTGATCGCTCTTAATCATTCTTCTTCTTCATATCCTGTGTGTCAAGTTGACCCTGAGGCCCTTACTTTTGTTCTCTTATTACGATTACGACTGTTTCGCGACAGTCGCAATCTGGATTTTATGCGCCGTCCTTTTGGCGCGGTTAATACCATACGGTACTGGTCGAGATTAATCGACCGAAGTGAAATGATTACTGCTCCGGAAACGACCCGCGAGGGTCGAGTCCAGTGGAAGTTTATTCGTAGATCGATTGGTTGGTACGCTGGTCGTTGTCGCTGGATTTTTTGAAGGAACTGATGTGCTGTTCGGTTCTTCTTCGTGTCTGTGGTGTTTTGGCCTATTCTTTTTTGTTTTCTTGGTGTTATTCTGTTCTATTTTGTTTTATTATTCTCTTTTTTGTTTTCTTGATGTTCTCTTTTTTGTTTTCTTGACGTTATACCGGTGTTAGTGGTTTTATTTCGATGTTGTTGATAGCACAGAATGGACGGACTGGATGTTGTTGTCGGTCCCAGTGCGTTTCATCTTCACCGTCTTCGGGGCTAAGGCTTATTCTCTTGGTTAGGTTTGAGGTCGCCACGCGTCCTGCGTGACGAACCTCGGGGGGTGCCCGCTCCCTAATCCAGTTCGGACTCCCGCTGCTGGAACGGTCAACAGCCATGGACGTCTGCCCCCACGATGGCCAGCGCGCTCGCAACGCAACCGACCATCACAGAGTCCATCCTCTGCTTACAGTATTACACTGTTTATTCCATGTTAGCGAGTCCGGGCAAGAAGGATTTGGTGTTGCTGCCGGTCCCGGTGCTTCGTTCTTCACCAACTTCGGGGCTAAGACTTATTCTCTGGGTTAGGTTTGAAGTGCCGACTGGCGGAGACGACACTTCGGGGTTGTCCGCTCCCTTGGCCAGATCTGTACGTCGGCGACCGAGACTACCAACGGACACTGCTATCTGTCCCCATGGTGACCAGACAAACACGTCCGATCACCTCAGAGTCTCGTTCCGAACTGCTCTTAATCATTGTGGTTTAATATATGCTAGTGTTAGTCGCTTCGCTTCATTCGTGGAATTTGAGCTGGAATGGATTTTTGTTATTTATGGAACGAAACGGCGTTACTACTTATTTATAATAAATCCGCAATTCTCTGCATTTTTATTTAACTATCTGCAAAATGCATGTCATAAAAATAAATCGATACATTTCTGCCATTTCTCGGACAGGTGGCGAATCCCTGCTCGGAAAAACGATTGTAGTTTTGATTTCATATGTTCGATAATAAAATTTTTGACCTCTTTGAGTGTGCCAAAGTGTATATGGTAGTATATAGAAATTTTCGTTCCATTTCGTCACTTAAACGCATCAACTGTTCTTGATAACTTTCAGAAGTACAGTATTCCCGGGTTTTAGCAACCCAAAGTAGAGTACACCTTTCATATCCCACCAAACACATAGCAATACTTTTTTTACGTCAATATTCCGCTTTGCAGTTGACGTTGATGGAGTACCGGGATAAACCCTTGCTTTTCTCTTTTTAGTGTTATCGTATAGAACCCACTTTTCATCACCTGTCACGATTTTAAACCGAAAATCCTTCTGTTTAAGCTTCTGTTAAGCATAAGTTTAAGCTTTCTCTTGACAGCAGGTAAACTGTAGTGTCTTAGCGTCTCGCTTTATTTTCTGGGCTAAGCACGTGCGGGACCTAACGACCCGCCTTCTGAATTTTTCCTAGCTTCTGCAACCGATGGGAAATCGCTTGTTGAGTGATACCCAATTGTTTAGCAAGCTCCTTTTGTATCTGACAAGGATTTTCTTACAGCTGATCAATTGCTCGTCTTCGACTTTTTTTTTTTGGTGCTCCCGAACGATGTTGATCGGAAAGATCAAAATTACCTATCCGAAACTTTCTGTATCATCTTTTACACGTACTCTTAGACACCGCATTTTCCTGCAAAGCAGAGCAAATCATTTTTTTCACTTCGAGAACACTTTTTTTACTTGAAAAGCTAACAGAATACAGTGCCTCACGTGCCTGTCAGACGACATCGTGCTCACAAGTACCATTTGTGAGGTTATGTCGGGTAGCAAAGTTTTCATCAAGCAAAAGCAACGGTTTTCTCAAAGCAACGGGAAAAAGATCTGAACTTAAAATAAAATTATAGTTGTTTAATTTGGAGAGATCAGAACTTATTTGTACACCTAATAAATTAAGGCATTTAACACATCACTCAATAAGTTCATAGGATGACATATAGATGGCGTCACTATTGACAAATCCATATGATTTTTAGGAAGTACTAACCTTCAAAAGTTGTTCACAAGTTACAGTGGTTTTAGTGACGCTACTCTTGTAATTTTGAAAACAGTGGAAATATCTGAGTTTCGCGTGTTAATAAGCATTGCTTTTTAGTGGGATGAAATAACGTTCCAGCAGAGCAATGACTTGACAAGTGTGATTCGGACTCTGCTCGATGCTCGCTCAGACGCTGAACGCTCTGGTCGCCCAAATTTGGCAGTTATTCCAGAAAACAAAAACAGTCCACAAAATAGTTTTGGCCGATCGTAAATTGAAGTTACATGAGATAGCTGACATTTTAAAGATACCAGAAGGCAGTATATTCACCATTTTGCTTAAACAATTGTCCATGAGAAAGCTCTGTTCGAAGTAGATACCGCAACGCGTCAACGATTCAAACGTGGACTCATCACTACACTCCACAGTCAAATCGGCAGCCAGCTGAGTGGACAGCAACTGGCGAAAGCCGCCCAAAGCGACCAAAAACGCAAATGTCAGCTGGTAAGGTTTTGGCATCTGTATTCTCGGATGCGCAAAGTTTTTATTCATTACCTTGACAAAAGAAGCACCGTCAATAATAAGTATTATATAACGTTATTGGTGCGTTTGAAGGAAAAAATTGCCCAAAAAAACACCTAAATGAAGAAGAAAAATGTGCTTTTTCATCAGGATAATGAATCGTGTCACAATGGCAAAATTGCATAAGTTTCACTTTAATTGCTTCCCCATCCACCGTATTCTCCGGATCTGGCTCCCAGCGACTACTACCTGTTTGAAGACTTAAAAAGAAAGCTCCCGGGAAAGAGAATTGGCTCCAATGAAGAAGTGATTGCCGAAACTGAAGCCTATTTTGAAGCCAAAGATAAATCGTTCATCAAAAAAGGCATCAATATGTTACAGAAGCGTTGAAATCAATGTGTCACTCTTGGAGGAGACTATATATATGAATAAGGTCAAATTTTGCCTAAAAGTTGTTGTTTTATTAGTTATTCTATGAACTTCTTGAGTGATGTATTATATCGACAATTTCGGATACCTTTTAATTTTCTCTTATACTTACTTATAAATATATTGTAGATTCCCAAGTCCTGAGCAGTAATCAACAGTCAACTTCAAATAATACTACGATATCTACCCACTCTAAACAACAAAACAACCAACAAACGCTTAACAATTATCAAGCTAATAGATCAGTTGACACAGTTGCTGAAAGGTTAGCAGCACAAGTCCAACAGGAGGTTCCAGGAGGGTAAGTTTTCAGTCATTAATGTGCTTAATGTCAATTACAATTCCGGTGGGGAATTAAAATATCTGAATATTATTTTTATTTTAATAGTCGCTATTGTAAAACTTAAAAAAAATTAATACGTTCGTTCGCGCCCCCCAAAACCACTGAAGACTATTTTCTAAAATAACCCCAAAACTGCACAGCTGATAGGACAGGGGTTTTAACATCTAATATTTGTTTAATATAAACATGTAAAACGTGTTAAATCTATGCTAAGACATTACTGAGGATTATGCGAATAAAAAATATATTACATAAGATGCCATACAACTACAAAACTTTCAGTTTTTCCTCTTGTTCCATCCATGTTCTGTAACATCATCTCTTTTTAAAAGCCAGCGGTAGTCGCCCAACATAGATGGGTTCCAGCGTCCCTGGTATCTTGTTTCCGTCGTCCTGATGTCCTGGTGAAACCTCTCTCCTTGTTGGTCGCTTACTGCGCAACATTTTTCGGGAAAAAATCCAAAAAGGGAGTATAAAAATGCATTAGTATTTCAGTATTCTAGTCTTTCATAGGCTTTCAAGAGTTCATTTATGATATTTTTATAGTTTTCATATTTCTTGTTACCCAGAAATCCTTTCACTACACTTACAAAACACTTCCAAGCTGCCAGTTCTTTTTCATTTAATTTTTTTGAAAACGGAAATCGCCTAGAAGCTTCCTTATTTGAGGTACAATAAATATGTCTTATACATGGCCTTTACAAAGTTTTTCATTAGTCCAAGCTTAACATGGGGAGGCGGAAGAAGCACCTTTTTTGGGTTAACAAGAGGGGCATATTTTGTTTGAAGTGCCAGTAGCAAAAGTTGCCCTACTGTCCCATATACAAAAAACAACAATACTTTGTACCAAAGTACTCTTTACATTTGTACTCTAAACTCAGGTATAAACAATTTGAATGCTCCTGTGATATAAAGGAGAAGCAGGTACTTGAAAATTGGACGTGCTAGGTCATTTCTTTGAAAAGATGTTTTAATAACTACCTAAATGAAATGCAAAAAGAGCATTCTCATCAATCTTACAAAAATCATGTCGACCTGTGTTATCTTCTTTTCACAGTGAACCAAGCGCATCGCACCACTCCCCTTTGCTGGATAAATACCAGTTGTCTTGAGATATATTATTTATCTCATTTGCCGATCGCATTTAGGATACTTCGGCTGTCTAAAGATGGTTACTTACGGTTACCTTCTTAGCAGTTGACTTACTTTGTTTGACATTTGCACTTGTTGGAACCTATTAGAGTATTTTTTTTTAAATTTCTGACGTGAGATATGGGAATTCCATGAAGCTTCAGTCCCTCGGCGGAAGAAAAATGGAAAATTGAAGAAATTGGGCATATTTGACCTAGTGACCCAATAGTTGAAGTTTTGGACTCCTATACCTTTTTTACCGCCCCGTTATACGATTTCCTCTGGGCTGTAATCCAGTTGCTGTAGCTCTTGATTGATGTGGTCAGTAGTCTTCATAAAGGACTTTTCTGCCTTTTCTTGGATACACTATCTCAGGGAAGTCCACCCCATCTCTCTATGATTTTCAATACGCTTATGTGGTCCTATTAAAAAGTGCGCGAAAACCTGCTCTGAAGGAGAGAGGTTATATGAAGGCCACTTTAGAAATTGTCAAAAAACTTCCTAGTTATTTAACGGAGTGAAATCAGAATAATAAAACCAACCATTCTGACAATTCTGGTTCCGAAACCAGTACATGAATATGTGTTTACAAATCTACTTCGGTCTATCTGGTATCCCAGAAATCGTAAAAAACCTCTTGAGCTTGTTGGTATACGTTTATCACCTCAATCTTTTATTGCCGCATATATGATTAGATATACCCCATAATTAGTGTCGTTTTTGGATACAGAACATTTTATTTTAATTAAGAATTAATAGTTTTGAACTACAATATGATTTCCATCATTATCGATCATTTTTACTTATAATCTCTCTGGCAAACTTTCTATTCCATCTTTTTTTAAATGAGCGTGATTTTGGAGTAAAATATTCTTCAATTGCAGCCTTGATAGATATCGAAGTAAGAAGTTTTTTCCGTGAAAAAAATGTTCCTTAGATCTGAAATTATGGTAACCTAATATTGCAGCATCGAGAGAATACAGTGCGTGATGAAGTATTTCCCAGTCTAACCATTTGATTTTCTTGGGTGATTATGGATTATTGCATTATCGTGCTACATCATATTCAGTTTGGACTTTTTTCGATCAAAGCAGGTTTAGTCTATCAAGTTGAGCACAATACTGTTCAACACTTATGGTTTCATTAGGATTCAAAATCTCGTAGCGACTAACTTATTTAAAATCCAACCATACTGACAGTACTTTTTTACAGTGAAAACCTAAGGCAAAGTGGTTATCCTGATGTTAACCATTGTATTTCTAATTTGGGTTTCTGTATAGAATTCACTTTTCACGTTCAATAGCAATTTATTAAAGAATAGAATCACTGCCTAATCTGGACAAAAGTGCACTACACGTTAAAATGTTGTTCAGTTTTAAACGCGGTTGTTGTATTGCAGAAAGTCATAACGTTTTAAACTTAGTGGCTAATTCCTGAATGGTTTGTTTGGGATCAGGTTCAACTTCAGCCAACAGCACATTCTTATAAAACTCATTAGTTCTCCCAACGTTTATACCGTCGAAAATGGTGTCACCGTTCTTAATTTTTTTAAACTAACGATGACATACCCAAGGCAATAGGATAAACAGCATTAATAGCATTTTTAATATCGTTATGCTTTCGAAACTCATAATGCATCAAATGTCTAATATGAAACAGCCACATTTTCCTTTTCCAATCTTATATTTCAAAATTAACGATATGCCCAATATATATATATATATATATATATATATATATATATATATATATATATATATATATATATATATATATATATATATATATATATATATATATATATATTTAACTAGAATGTAGGTTATGTTATATTAAATTAAATTATTATTAGTAGATGGCAATGTTTTTAACATTTTTGAAAACGACATTACTTATGGGTACCGCTAATAACTGGAAAGAACTTAAACGTTGACACATTTATTTCCGATTTTTCGCGTTTACGGGTCAAGAAACCATGCATTTTGGAAGCAAATTGTTACAGTTGATGAAAAGTAGATCAGTTCCGATAACTTAATATATAAAAAAACAGGTGGTCACAGCAACGACCCGCGTCAAACAATCTCGATTGCAGAATTGCGTTACAAGAAATAATTCTCTCCCTGTGATGGGATTATAAGATTTTATTTCTTACAAAGTGTTAAGCTACAGTTTCCTAAGAGAGCCATGTCGTTATCTAGACGTCGTAATGTAGCTGTAGATGACGTCACTAAAACGTCTATGCAAACCAGATGGCGTTGGTTTTCTAGAAAGCGTTGGTTGTGACCATTACGTTAAATAGCGGTGCCGCCATTCGGATGACGGCCGTCATAGCGGTGACAAACAGTCCTGGGACGTTTTTCCCGTGTAGTGGTTACCATTTTAAAACAAAAAATTAGTGCAAACAGTACAAACGTGATTTGGACCAGCGAAGATGACGAAATATTGATTGACCATATTCATATTGATGACGATGATTTTATAAGAAAGAATGAAGTTTTCTATAACGTAAAGAGCAAATAGTATAGAAACGCCCAATTAAAACAAAAAGTTTCCTCTTCCAAACGATAGTTTTTGGTCTTCCGATGACTAAATATTTTCCAAATATAATAATAAAGCTATTTGTAGATCGTCCATTCTCCGCCGCAAGACGCTCACTGTGCTTTGACCATCTTTTAAGTTGACATCTCTGGCCACCGCCCTTACGGCCATTTTCTTACGTCCGCCTTATCATGTCTTATCATGTAATGTCTAAATGACTGTGGCGTGTTCATATATTTTTTCTTTATTTGGGTTTGTCGCCACGATCTAAAACTCGGAAAATACAAAAAATATCTGTTCTTATGTAAATAAAGAATCACTGGGTAAAAACAAAAAACCAAACGGAGACAAATTTCTTAGTGATTCTTTTTTGTAATAAATTTGCCTAACAAACAAAATTTTTAAAATATAAAAAATGCTCTAAAAAAATATACAAGCTTTTAACGTTAACGTTAACGTTTCGGGAAGTATTCTCCCATTTTCAAGACGAATCTAAAAATATATTATATTAATTTAAATAAATTCTGAAAAGATAGGAAGTCAATATTTTTGTGTATGTCAACGATACTTTGTAATGTCAATGTAATTTTGTAATTGTCAATGTAAGTATCATTGCCATACACAAAAATATATTTATTTCCTATCTTTACAGAATTTATATAAATTAATATAATTTATTTTTAGATTCGTTTTGAAAACGGGAGGAGAATACTTCCCGAAACGTTAACGTTAAAAGTTTGTATATTTTTTTAGAACATTTTTTATATTTTTAAAATTTTGTTTATTAAAACAAAAAACCCAAATAAAGAAAAAAAACGTCTTATCAAGGCCGCTAGATAAGGGCACCGCTTTCTTAGGAAACCGTAGCTTTACCGAAAGAAAAAACTTTCTTGCTTTGAATGCATACTAATCTATATACACAGCTACCTCACTAAGTATAGTTGGGTTTTACATATGCTCAGTACCGTTTCTTAAGTATTATTATGAAATAATATCATTTATTACATTGTTATTAAAATAATGAATATTCTAGTAAATAATGTCAATTAAAATTATATTAATTAATTTTAGATATAAACCTGACATGACAACGACAAGAAACAATTACAATTCATCATCGTTGGAAGTAGAGCAAAGACTAAATTTGGGAAGAAACATTTCTAATTTGTCAAATATAGTCGATCGTTATAGCAATGAACAAAGGATGATGGCTGGACTGCAGTCTTCAGCTAATCCATATTACACTGACAAAGGTATAATGTTCTCATTAAAGTCATATTGTACTCATTCAAATGATATTGTCCTTGTAGGTATTGGTACCCCCCACATGTTTAATAAAACTATGTCATCTGCATCGCAAATATTCAGTCAAGCAAATATGACGAGTATGAATAATTATACTCAATCTATGACTACATCAGCAGCTTCAATATACAGCAGGTAAGATGATGACGATATTTTGCTTCAAGTTACACATTTGGAGTATATTATATATAATTTTATATAATGTATGTCATTTTACAGGCAAATGAATGAATTACAAGCCCAAGCTCAGGCACAAGCGCAAGCTCAAGGCGATATAAAGGGTAACAATCCTCAAGGGGTAGTTCATGAAAAGAAAAGTAGAAAGAAAAAGAGCAGTAACAAAACCGGTAAGATTTCGAATTTGTATTAGGGGTATACTTTAAGAGTTATGTATTTTTGAGATTGTTTGTCTTATAGGGATTATCAAAAATGTTTTAACCTGACTCTATTAGAAAAAAAAATCTATTAGAAAATTCATTCTGTCGTGTCAATATTATTCTATTCTATTATTCATTCTGACACTCATAATTTTAAGCTTTTGAAAGTGTTTTGTATTATTTTTAATGGAAAAGTAATGAAATCGTGCTATAATAATATTTAATAACGCCTTTATTTTTAAAAAAATTTACATCTATATCAAGAAGGCGAAGGTTGGTTACTAAGTTATTGTTCTGTTCTTATATTTTAAGTTGTTATATATAAGCTATGTATCTTAACGTTCGAGGTTTACATTAAACGTATCATTACAAAACTATAAAATAAAACTAAAACTTTGAAGGGAACTGCAAACATACAAATATCGGTCAGGAAAATGAGAAAGGAATATCAAATACCAAAGTTATTAGACATGAATAAAATAAAATAAAAATAGGAATAAAAATCGTATATTGAATAATAAGAATTGTACTTGCTTAAGTTAAATGTAAATCTGCAATATTAATTTAATGCTTGTTGAAATTTTATTTACTAGGCTAATTGAAAAGTTCGCGGAGCGGAAATGATAAAGAAGTTTATAGTTGAAAAAATTAGTTTATTCTTCTGTATATTCTCTTTTAAGCTCAATACATTTTTTCCAGCGGTTCTCCAATTTATTTATTGTTGAGGTTTGCGAACAGTTGAAAAAGGGGGCCAGATCTGGTGAATATGGTGGATACTCCAACGATTCGTGGTGTAACTCCTTCAAGTTGGCCATTGCAAGAACCCCTTGTGACCCGGTGCATTGTAAAATGAAAAATGACTATTTCTCTTCGCTAAACCAGATCTTTTCTCACGAAGTTTTGCATTCAGTTGATCCAAAAGGTTTGAGTAATACTGTCCTGTTATTGTTTTACCAGTTTGAAGGTAATCAATTGACAAAATGCCTTTTGCATCCCAAATAATTGATGCCATAAACTTTTTGGTCGTTTTTGACCACTTTGGCTGCTTCGGAGCTGAACAACCGGGCTCAGTCCACTCTGCGGTTTGTTGTCGCAGTTCAGGATCATAGTGGTAAACCCAAGTCTCATTTTATTCTTTCAAAAAAAAGATCTAAATGTTAGTTAGAATGTTTTACTTGAAGTCGTTTTTTATCAGAATTTAACAAATGCGGCACCTATATTGCACATAGCTTTCTCAAGCTGAATTCTTTTTTCAAAATATTAAACCCGTTCAATTGAGATATCCATTGCCTTAGCCAATTTAACTCAGTCAATTGCCTGTCAGCCATAACCATATCATGTATAGAATTAATTATTTGTTCAGTAGTTGCATTTATTGGACGTCCAGAACGAGGATCATCATCCAGGTTTGTACAATCACTTTGAAACTCACCTGCCTACATACAAACCATTGTTTTTGAAAAAGGCAGACTGCCCTAATACATTTACCATTTCATTATGAATTTCTATTGCCTTTAAACCTTTTTTTACAAAAAATTAAATCACTTTACTATTTTAAATATTTTCCATTTAAAAAAAAATAGCACTGATACGTTTACTTTAAGCTGCTGTTTTTGTACGAATGAATTGACAGATTGATTTGAAACTTCACATATGGATCTCTATAGATCTCTATAGATGTCGCTCCGCGAACTTTTCAATTAACCTAATATTATTCAAACAAGAACTATGTACATTAAGGCAATAAAAAGCTTTCACCCTAGAGAGAGACCTTGATCGAGGACGCAGATGGCGACGCACATTAAAACCAGCATTTTAAAGCTATGGAAGACATATTGTCAAACGAAACCACCAAAGATCATAATGATAGGTAATGAATGACAATTTATGAATTGGTAGAAATACCATCATTGCAGGGGATGGAGCGAATTTTAATGAAACTTAAAAGGAATAAAGCTCTTGGAATAGATAAAATACCGTCAGAACTACTGAAACTTGAAAGCAAAGAATTATCTCAAGCCATTGATCAATTATTAGTTAACATCTGAAATAATGAGCAGATGCATGCAGAGCAGCAGCAGGCAGTAATATGCCCGATTCGTAAGAAAGGAGATAAACTGAAATGCGAGAACTATCATGGCATGTCATTGCTTTGCACAACTTATAAAGTTTCAACAAACATAGAAGGGTAGAGAATATTACCATATATTGAAAAAAGAATGGGCGAATATCAGGCGGAGGTTAGAAGGGGATGCTCAACAATAGATCAGTTGTTCATAGTCCCTTAAATAATGGAAAAATCAACCGAATTTGATACATTTTTATTCCAAGCAGACATACCAACGTGTTGAAAGAGCAGGAGAAAATGGGAATTCCAGCCTATTGAATTAACAACATCGCACGGTAAAATTTTATGATCAGAGAAGGTTTGCGGCAGGAGGATGGATTGGCACCAATTCTGTTTTACATAGTATTGAACAAAGTCATCAACATAACAAACAGACGTAAATGGAACAGCGATAAAGAAAATCGCGCTTATTAACGCGATCGAAAAGATTATTAAGAGAGACCGATAATGAGATAAAGATGAAAGCCAAAACAACCAGTGTAGAAAGAATGGAAAAATAACTAACCCAAGAATAGAACAGAACTGTACCAGTTGTGGTGGTTAATAATTATTTTTTGTTTTAAGTTATGGCGCTGGAAACAAGGGTCAGTTCACAGTCTAATATCTTATGCCGTATTGTTGCTACGACAGTATCTTTCAAAGCGCCGTTGATGTTTAAACGATTTCAAGTTAGCGTCATATTTTTTTCGTGTTGTAAACATGCCGTTTTTCGATCCAAATAAAGAGCATTTGCGACCCGTAATGCTTTTCTTGATCAATCAAAAGAAAACGCGAATGAAAACCATTCTATACTCATGAAAACTTACGGTGACAATATCCCAACGCAAGACGCTTGTGGGGCGGTGGTTTATACGATTCAAAAGTGATGATTTCCACTTCAAAGTCAAGGAACGCCCAGGTCAACTAAAAACAAATGAAGATGCCAAGCATTGTTGGAAGAAGGATATATGCAAACTCAACAATAAATGAAATGATTTGTGATTGTCTGCATGCCATGCGAAAGATCCACAAGGCAGGAAAATGGGTACCACATCAGCTGAACGACAGACAGATTTAAAAGCGAAAAACGGTGTGCGAAATTTTGTTTTCTCGGCATGAAAGAAAGACTTTTTTGCATCGGACCATGACTGGAGACGATATACTAGTGTATTTCGAGAACCCAAAACGCAGAAAATCATGGGTTGACCCAGGACAACTATCAACATCGACCGCAAGACCGAATCGCTTTGGAAAGAAGACACTGCTGTGCATTTGGTGGGATCAGAAAGGTGTCGTGTACCATGAGCTTCTGAAACCAGATGAAACATGTAATTTCGTTCTCTATCGTTAACAAATGATCAATTTGAAACATTCATTGATCGAAAAGCGACCAGAATGGGCTACAAAGCGATCAGAGTCTGATTCGCTTTGACTTGGCCCCTTCCGACTACTACTCGTTTTCATCAATGTCTCACGCACTATCCATGAAACAGTTCAACGAACGATGACTTGATAACTGGACCGCCTTAAAAGATGTATGGTTTTTCTGGGAGGGCATCCACAAATTGCCAGAGAGATGGGAAAAATATGCAGCTAGCGATTGTTAAGAAAAAAATAACTATTAACCGCCACACTAGGTATATCTGGTCTATCGACCGAAGACGCATTCGAATAAACTCCTCAGGACTTATTTAAACGTCATTCTGCGGAGTTTCTTTTATTCTGTTGAGTTTTATAACAGATGAAACATGAATTCATTATTAGGCGCTCAAGGCATGTCAATAATTCAAACAGTGGGTGGAAGTAGGTGAAAGTTTACCAAAGAAAGCGAAAGCTGTTCAATCTGCAGAAAAAGTCGTCGGTACGTTTATCTGGTATTCTCGTGGTATGGCGCTCGTAGACAAAAGGCCCATCATTAGGGAGTATTATGCTTCTCTACTGAACAATTCAAGCTAAACGTCCGAGTGGCCTGAATTTGGTGCCTGGCCAAAGAAATTGCTCTTTCACCCCGATAATGCGCCTACATGTACGTCTCAGACTGTTGCTGCAAAACTCCATGATTCGCTTCGAAATGCTTCCACAGTTGCTGGATTTGGCTCCTACCGTCCAGGTCCAGAGCATTTTAAATTATGCGCGACATGGTCCTCGATTATATTTTCAGCTCTGGGGCCTTGATTTTCTACAGGGTTTGTCCAATAAGAATCGGGACTGAGGTCATAAAAAGATTAAGTAACGTATGTAATTTTCAAAATATGACCCTCCGCGATGCCCTTTCGGGCTCCGTTTGATCTGAGGGAACAAAAAAAGTCTGGGGGAACCACATCTGGGCTATAAGGTGGTTGGGGCAGCGGTGTCACATTGTGTTTGGCCAGTGTCTTCCTCGCAATTAGCGACATGTGACTGGGCGCGTTGTCATGATGGAGCACCCATGAATTGGCAATCTCTTTGGACACGGCGGTCCCTCATCCTCAAACGTTCGAGCACTTCTGCGTAAAATTTGCCATTTACTGTTTAGCCAGCGGCCACAAACTCTTTGTGGACCACACCTTTTGCATCAATGAAGACAACGGGTTTCGATTTTTACTTTTGACCTGCTCATTTGAGTTTTTTTTTGGTCGAGGAGATGCATTTCTGTGCCACTCAGAACTTTGCCTTTTGGCCTCCGGATCGTGCTCGAAGATCCAAGTTTCATCATCTCTGTTCAGAATATTTGGATCAATCTCCAAAGGTTGCAACAGTTTACGGCAAATTGCTACACGGTGTTCCTTTTGTTCATCTAACAAAACCTTCGGCACCAACTTCGCGCACACCTTTCGAATTTGCAAATCATCGAATTTACAGTTGATTCAGATCCCGTGCATTCAAACGAACAATTAACCGACGATCAGTTTAGTTCAGAAATTCTCGCACTCTGGCCACATTTTCATCGGTTCGGGTCGAGATCGGACGTCCAGGCGTTGTTTGTCTTTAACGTTTTCACGGCCTCCTTTGAATGATTTATGCCAGTCAAAAACACGTGTTCTTTGTCTTTGTAAGCCTAACGGATCATGTGAAAAGTCTCCGTAGCTGATTTGTTTAATTCCACGCAAAAATTTAATGGCACATGCCTGCTCGATGTTTTTTGCATCTTGACTCTCGACGCGAACTTAAAACACACGTTCACTTCTTGCACGATCTACGTATTCCAACGTTTCGGAGACAACTGAACCAGGTTTCCTAAGTTACCTGACATCAGCCACC
The DNA here is from genome assembly GCA_031761425.1 of Cosmopolites sordidus. Lineage (NCBI taxonomy): Eukaryota > Metazoa > Arthropoda > Insecta > Coleoptera > Curculionidae > Cosmopolites > Cosmopolites sordidus. Next base: position 121,609 of record JARFXV010002146.1, on the reverse strand, counting down.
TATCACCGATATCACTTATAAAAACCACTGTCCACCCTTTCCCCTTGGCAGGAATAAATCAGTCCCGATATTTATTAGACTAACCCTATATTTTCGAAGCGGATTTCTCCGAATTCTTTTAGCAGCCACTTTGACAATTGTCGGGGCTGATTGACTCGCAAGGTTGACTACTTTTTGTTTTGCCATCGACAGGGGAGATTTCGTTATACCTTTTCACAGTGTAATAAACAAATGTTTTCGGTATATTTAACGATTTAAGGAAGTTAAAAGACTCCGTTGCTGATTTATTGCACTTGTATAGTTATTGCTTTGTTATTCCACTTCATGTTTAATGTTTGACAGAGTGGAATGAACTATTTGTTCATATTAGTTTAGAAATCTAATTAGCCTTGTAAAAAAATAAACGTACAATTGGCACCTAAAAACATTCAAGCGCTTCTTCACGGTTAGGGTCAGAATTTATGGCAGGAATTTAAGACAGAATTTATCGTAGTCGTTTTTTAATTTTATTAAAGAGTTATCGTAGTCGTTATTAGTAAAAACATCCATCATCTCAAAATTAGTTTTTCTAGGCAGTTTGTTTTTAGCACGTTTACCGCAAATTTTATAATATCTTACAACATTACACCTTTAAACCGAGTCTAAAATCCCACTGTGTATATACTCTTAACTACGTTAAATTCAAATTACGTTTGAAAAATGCTAAATATAACAATAAAAACAATGCAAACTATTCTGTTATAATTGGGCTCTTAGGAAAACCTTTAGTTTTTTGTATAACTTAATGTTTTTTTTACAGCATCGGTATCTGATACTCAGTTGGCCACTCCTCCACAATCGCAGCCTGTCCCGTCGTCCCAAGGTACCCCACAGGGCTTCCAGTCTTATGCCGGTTTAAAGGCACCGTCATCCGGCACGGCTAGTTCGAATATATCCTCTTCTGGACTCGAACCGGGCGCTATATCGCTGAAAACATCGAGCGTGGTGCCGGGTAGCGCGTTCAACTTCGGTCCCGCGGCGTCCGGTCCACTGGGTCTTGGTACCGGCATCTACGCCGACAAGGACGCCTACTCGAACTTCCTTGATGATTTTCGAACGGCGCCCAATTTCTACATGGCCGCCGCCGCAGCCCATCACCGTTCCACCCCAGAAAACCCCGGGACGGGTAAAAACGGTCAGGGCGCAAACACCACCCAGAACTATCCCTCGTTTTTGAATCCCGCTCACCAAAGCAGACCACCGACTTACCCTTTAGGTAGTCCGTTTATACCGCCGTCAGCTCAGGCACAACTAATGGACACCAGTTCACAACTGTACCAGCACTACCTCCAGGCGGGCGTCTTGAACCAGGGCCTACTCGGACCGGCCGGGCCCTATCCTTCAGGATACCATCCGGCGCTGGCAATGAGGCAACCATACGATTCCATTTCGAGACCGTCGTGGTTGTAAAAAGTCTGGCATAAGTGTTCGTAAACAAAAATAAACTGTGAAATTGACTGAGCGAAAATGGTGCATTTTTACTGTTGTAATTTATTTAGTTAACAACTATTAGAAAATGTTTTAGATAAAGTGAGATTGGGTTTAACGATAGAATCTTTCTATTTATTTTGTAATTATCTGTGCAATGCAACATGTCGGAGGATCAAAATGATTTATAAAATAAATTTGATGATCCATTATATCTATTTAAAAATTTTATTTACGTCCTGATAGAACCACTTTTTTTAAAAACTTTCATTTTAGTAATTGTTCAATTTGGAATACAATAATTTAATAACATTGGTTTATATACCTTTGCTCAAAGTAATCTATATTAACTGAAATAAAAGCCTTAGTCATTTACGGCAGCGTCGTATTTGAAAACTCTCGTATAAAAAATTATTTTCAACTAGACGAGTATGTGGGGTGAGGCAGACCATTCATGCTGCGTTTACTGGAGATAACTATCACTGTCATAAAATATTCTTTTGGAATCTTTGGTGTGAAACAGTAAGTGATTGTGTCATTTGGTGTTTAGTAATAAATATCGTGCGATTTAGGCTTTAGAATTTTATCCCTGTCCAACTATTTCGCTGATCGTCTTTGATTGTGTGGAAAAATCATTGCATATTACAGTGTAATTAAAAATGAAGATAATTTAATTGTGCAAAAATAGCCTAAAGCAGACCACTTCGCAAGTTACTTTAGGTGATCGAGACCCTCGAGCCCCTGTTGTACGCAAATCAATGTCATCAATTCATCTTATGTCGTCAATTATGCTTTAGATGCTTTGAATTGATACAGGCTGGTTTGAACTTGTACAATAATACAACTTGGAATTTCTTCTTTTTCCCCAAAACTGAAGGAACCCTGGATAGCAACGGTGCTACATTTTACTAACTTTTAATTCTACTTCACTTCATTACTTTTTTAACATGCTATTTTCCGTGATCTTAAATTTTACAAGACTTTGTTTCCAACTACCCTAGTAACGTTGACTCTATTTACATTTTTCATGATTTACAACAAAAAAATATATGTGCGATATTTTGAAAAATATTAATGCAACTTAAACTCTCTTTTTTTTACTAGAATTGTCTGTCATAATCACATAACTAACCCCAATCACATACATCTTCCCACCAAAATTCATCTTCAATTTCTCAGTCTCTTGTCACACCCTCAACTGACAAAGAGGTCTGAGGAAAACTCCTCAGACCTCTTTTACAGATTTTTTCTCTCTCCCGATCTTCCCCTTCTATGCCCTTCATTGCTGGGGATTTACTATCTACACCTTTGTATCTTTCAAGTATTCAAGTATTAATTATATTTTTATATTTTTTTCGATTTAATGTTTTATATAATATATATATTATATTTTATTAATATATATATATATATATATATATATATATATATATATATATATATATATATATATATATATATATATATATATATATATATATATATATATATATATATCAATAAAACACTCCTCCGAATTTAAGCTGGATTGCTTAATATTAATACTTCATATCAATACCTCAAAGACAACAATCTTGATTTTTATATTGTACGTACAACGTCCATTTCAAGGCGAAATTTGGGGAAGGAATGTTTTATTAATATGGTCATAAAACCATATGGTGGAAACAACAGGAAAAATGAAAGTACAAGGTGTTCCGAAAGAAAGTTTCCTTTTGATATAGCGATAAAAATAAAAGAGAGTCGTCGCAAACCACGATGACTGCAGAACTTTATCTGCTCTACCGTCGTCGAATCATTGTTTTTGTAAAATTCTCGCCCACACAACGCACAGTCTGCTCCCGAGAAATACTTTATACCGACTAAATTCCTAAACGCTGTGCTCCTGATTGACCCATGCCCCGCGCCCCTTACACTTGCGTTTGCACAGTCAGTCCATGAAATAGAAACTTTCTTATGGGACACATTGTGTATATTACCAATTGGGCAATGCCCACAGTGAATTCTCTCGCTAAGATATACTATATCTGACTTTGTGTAGAATATATTCTGAATTGTGTAGAATATATTCCCAGTTGCCAATAATATCCCTTTGTACTAAATACATAGGGATATGTACATGATACATAGCGATTTATGTAGCCCCCCTCTTTTCTATCACCCTTAATTAGTTCACTAAACAATAGTTATAGATGTTATGACCCCGCTTTAGATAACAACTCACTATAATAAATTTAGTGAACATTCCATTCCATGTGTTGCGAGTTCTTTGAATCTTTATTCATCATAATTTATTCTGAAAAATTCTTTGAATAACAATTATGTTTCTATATAATGTTCTTTGAACTTAAGTTCCATATATTCCCTTGGTTGATTGACTTAACTTTTCCAATATATACCTATGAATAATATGCCCGAAATATTTATTTATTTACTTACTTAGTCTTCACCTCTTCTACCCTACTGGGTGTAGGGGTTTGAGCTATCAGTTCCCTTTGTGGAATCTTCTTCATATCTTTCCATCTCTGATCACCACCGTTGCTCCCTCCCAAGTAATTCCCCTCCTTCTTATTCCATGTTTTCTTTAGTCCTCCTCTTTCATGTCCAAAATATGCTGCCTATTATTTACCAAACATATTTATAATTATTCATCTGTTTCTTTTTCTATTTGGGGTATTCAGTGTGATAAAATATCATATTTTTGGCAAATTTTAAGTTTCTTATTGTTGCTAGTATTGCTCAGATTTCTTTGTATTTCTGTTTTCATATTATTCCTTTAGTGTTACCTTATTTTACAATATTTTATTATTCATCAGCAGAAATTACAATAATCATGAATATCATAAAAATAACATATACATTTTAATATACATAATTATACAAGAAAATAAATAGATTATGGATCGTCAACTCTGACAAGCTTTTTATTGTTTTTGTGTATTTTTGTAGTTATTTTGTATTTGAAACTATTTTCTTCTATAACCCAATCAAAAAGATTCTATTTATAACGTTAAGCTCTAAAAGTATATATATATTATTATTTTCTTTTTTAGTTTTTGTTGATCTTGTTTTAAAATTCGCTTTAGGATTGCCCAAAAGTTGACAAAAATCAAAGTTTGAATTGTTGTCCTTTTAGGGAAAATGGTGAATAGTGTTTAGTGATTTTTATTTTGTATTTACCAAAGACATTCTATTTTGTGTATATATAAATTTTTAGTATCATTTAGTTCTATGTATAAATTTAATAAATATGTTAGAATGATATTTTTGGAACAGTGAGTTTTCTACTAACAATATACAAAAAAATACAAAATAAATCAATGTAAGAGACATCAAACTAAGAGACCTTTTTACTAAATCACTTTTTTTATTTTACCGACGCGCGCTTATCTAACCATGTCAGCATCATCATCTGGATTGAATCATTTCCTTATGATACCAACATGGGTGGCGAAATGCGCATCGGTAGATGAGTTTAGTGTTTCGCACTAAGGGTTCTAATAGAAGAATTGATCAGGTTTTTCATATTTAAAGATTCTACTTCAAGTTCCAAACTTATTGATTGTCTAATATTTAATAGATTGGGCAAAGGTTTCTGTTCATTGAATGCTGTCTCTGGAATGGTATGGAAATCCCAGTATTTATTTCTAGAGGTATTTTGAGTAGTTTTAATGGACAGGACAATACAATGCTACAAGATATTTCAGTTTGTTTCATTTATCACTTAAATACAGCATATGTTCAGCTACTTGTTATTATATATATATTATATATTGGAGCTTTACAGGCCTTGATTGGCGATAATTAGCCATTTCTTCCTTTCTACAGCTTTCTCTCTTCAGCTGTTGACCTTCAGAATTCTTAGACCTTCCTCTGAACTTGAACTTTCTTCTTGGTTTTCCTCTTCTATCCTTCCCTGCTATCGTTCCTCTTACACTTTTTTAGGCCTCGGCACTTTCCCACACCTCCAACTTAATACATTCGGTTTTATTCAGGTTCCACAGTTCGCAGCCATACAACGTGTATAGTAAAGTCTTGTGCCTTGCTGGACACCGCTTCGAATTTCAGAATTTTAGGGAATGCCCCCACACGTCTGTTCCCCTTATTTATTCTACCATTGATAACCAGACCTTCCTAGTTTTTGTTATTTATATTAACTCCTAGATAAACAAAGATCCGAGTTCTTGAACCTGAATTCCTTGTTACTTGAGAATTTTTGATTATTAAATTAGAATCTGTTTTTTTCGTTGCCGCTTCTCAATACCATATACCTTGTCTTTCCTTTCATTTATTCCTAATCCTACTCTATTTGCGCCTTTTTTTACTCTCTGTGTTTTTTCTTTTAATTCTTGTTTTATTAATCTTGATACTCATATATTCTTACTAAAAACTAAAATTTTCAATAAAATAACTAATTTTTATATTTGTTCCTTGTGGTATTCATTAAACAGAAAACGTTTCTGTGGATTTTGTTGTTAAACTTTTTTTAAATTTAGATAAAGAGGAACAAGACTTTTTTTTTGTTTCTGTTAGTAGAAGACCAATTGTATAGAACCTTTGATGTTTTTATTCATCACTAATTGATGTATATTTGATTTTCTTTTTAAAGTTATATTTTTTATTTCCAATCCAAGAAGAAAAACCAATAAACAATTTTTATTGTGGTATACTGGGTGTTTATATCTTAGAACATCTCGAATCTCATATTATTAACTAACAATTTACGTAATATATATGTATTTGTTTTTTATAGAAGTATTTTTAAATAATAAAATATTAAGGATTTAATTAATTTTTCAGTGTAAACATTTTTCTTGAATCTTTTTATGTACTTTTTTTTATCGAGCTTCAGTGTTAGATAATAATGTTGCAGGTAGAATCAAAACACCTTGTATATTTTTAGAATCTTTACATATTAATTATATAATGTGAAAAAATATCAACGTTTTTAGGATGGACCATTTTTACCACATCAGGAAACTGTATCAAAATAGTGTAAATTTTATTTTACTTTGTATATGTTGCTAAAAACATAGTAAACATTGTGTATAATTTGACTAGGTCATATATACAAAATACAGCTTTATTAACTAATATTATTAAATAATTTAGCGACATATACACTCTTATGACTGAGTTACCTAAGATCGAGAGATCTTTTATCAATCTACAAACTAAAGAAAATACCGAGGTCTGTATTCTTTAACTTTAAATAAGGAATATTGGCCTGTTCCAGTAAAGCCTGAGATTTAATTTCCTCCACACTATTTCAAATGAGCTTTTGGTTTTAGACTCAGTCTTTCGTAACTCTACATAAGCTTTAATTAATTTGTAGGCATTATTAAAAAAAAGTGCAAGGAAAACAAAATTTTACATTTAATGTACATAATAAATTTTATTATTGTATATTGAAGAAGTTGTTTTATTTAAATTTTCAAAACTGATCAGTTAACCGTTATGTTTTCATGTCAAATCCAGTGAAGTATTAAGTAAAATCCACTGAAGTATTTTGATCAAAAATGGCGCCTTTTTTGTTATAATTTGTTTTTGGGAATTGAGTTTAACCCTTCAGTGATCGTCTTAAATTTAATTACACCAGTGGGCGCACATGGTCTTAGAGACGCGTTAAAAAAAAATACGTATACAAATACAAAAATTAAAAATTGGATATAATTGCGAGAGTAACCCAAAATTATATATAGAATTAATATATCTGAAGTACTTTGAAAATATGTATTTAAAAAAAAAACATAATTTTCACATAGACAAAATATATACAAAATAATGGCTCACCCTATATATATATATATATATATATATATATATATATATATATATATATATATATATATATATATATATATATATATATATATATATATATATATATATATATATATATATATATATATATATCTGACATTTGTTGTTGATTTTGCATATCGTCTTTTTCCAACAAGGCTTGCAATACACTATCTTCAATTTTTTGGTTGACCTGGGCGTTCTTTGTTTTCAAGTCGAAATTATCATTTTTGAATTTTCCAAGTCAATGCCCACAAGGGTCTTGCGTTGGGACATTGTCACAGTGAATTTCCACAAGTATACATACAAGAAAAGCAGTACGTTTGGCAAATGCTATTTATTTCGCTCGAAATTCTAAATGTTTACCACATGAAAAAATATGACGTTAACTCGAAATTGTTTAAACATCAACGGCATTTTGAAAGGTATTGTCGTAGCATCAAAATGACATGAGATTAGACTGTGAATCGACCCGTTTCCAGCGCCATTTCTTAAAACAATTAAGCCATGCCTTGTTATCAGCGGCCTTGTTATCATTAGGAAGTTTGCAGTGTGCGAACCTGCACAGTTGCAGCACGTTGGAGGTGTATCCCAATCCTTCTTGCATTCCCTTGAGACTCCTTTGGAGACTGGAATCGTCTCCAATACTCCTCTGATGAGAACACAAAGGTTGTTCCTCAGAGATGCAGAACGAGTGGAACTTATAGTTCATTTCCTCAAATAGCTTCGTCGCTGCTCGTTAGTCGTCAGACGTCTGGGGTTGAAGAAGAACCTCTTCTGGCTTCGTGACGGATTTGGCGAACAAGATCCCGGGTTCCTTGCAGATCCTCATTATCTGCAGGTACGCGTTCTTGTCCCTGAGAACAATCGGGGGGACTTTGTAAGACCTTTTAGGCTAAGAAGATCCTGACTTCTGACCTACCTCAGTTAGTGGATTCTCCTTAGGTGAATCTTAGGTGGAGTTTCAGCTTCTGGTGCTTTGATAAAAGCATCTATTATTATTCTAGATTTATATAATTACCAATGTGTATTTAGATAAAAACTACGAGAAAGAGCAAGAAAGGTTATTGAGACTGTTAGAAGAAGTACCTAGTGGAGATGCATATCACCACGAGGAGGAATCAGGGGAAGAGGATAATGTTGGGGAAAGATCTGAAGTTAGAGCCACAGAACAAGAATTTTATGAAAAGGAAGATGGAGAAATAAATGAAACTGGACCATATTTTATGGGAAGGGATAATAGAACAAAATGGAACAAACATTGTCCTCCCAAAAATGTAAAAACTAGGAAAGAAAATTTAGCATTTTACTTACCTGGTCCCAAGAATGCATGAGGGAAAAAACTTCTCCTATTGAAATATGGGAATGCTTTTTTTGATAACGAAATTATACACAGCATCAAGAATTTTACTAACATTAAAATAGAAGCAGAAACAGGAGTTTTTCAAAAATCATCATACAACAAAATATTCTTAGAATAAGTCAAGGAATAACCCCTTTAATTTTTGCCGTATGTTTACCTAACCTAACATCCTGTATATATATATATATATATATATATATATATATATATATATATATATATATATATATATATATATATATATATATATATATATATATATATATATATATATATATATATATTTGAATAACAAAAATAAAAAATGGTCATAAAACCTTAACCAAAAGAAATACATTTTCCCTATACATAAAGTAACCTATTTTTACACAGAAAAATATTTGGTTTCATTCTCAAACATAGCATGACGGTCATAAAGTAAAAATATTAGTGAGCAGTTGATCTGACTGACTGATCTATTTTAATGTTAGTAAAATTCATGATGCTGTGTATAATTTCGTTATCAAAAAAAGCATTCCCATATTTCAATAGGAGAAGTTTTTTCCCTCATGCATTCATGGGACCAGGAGAGTAAGTAAAATGCTAAATTTTCTTTCCTAGTTTTTACATTTTTGGGAGGACAATGTTTGCTCCATTTTGTTCTATTATCCCTTCCCATAAAATATGGTCCAGTTTCATTTATTTCTCCATCTTCCTTTTCATCAAATTCTTGTTCTATGTCGCTAACTTCAGATCTTTCCCCAACATTATCCTCTTCCCCTGATTCCTCCTCGTGGTCATATGCATCTCCACTAGGTACTTCTTCTAACAGTCTCAATAACCTTTCTTGCTCTTTCTCGTAGTCTTTATCTAAATACACATTGGTAATTATATAAATCTAGAATAATAATAGATGCTTTTATCAAAGCACCAGAAGCTGAAACTCCACCTAAGATCCACCTAAGGAGAATCCACTAACTGAGGTAGGTCAGAAGTCAGGATCTTCTTAGCCTAAAAGATCTTACAAAGTCCCCCCGATTGTTCTCAGGGACAAGAACGCGTACCTGCAGATAATGAGGATCTGCAAGGAACCCGGTATCTTGTTCGCCAAATCCGTCACGAAGCCAGAAGAGGTTCTTCTTCAACCCCAGACGTCTGACGACTAACGAGCAGCGACGAAGCTATTTGAGGAAATGAACTATAAGTTCCACTCGTTCTGCATCTCTGAGGAACAGCCTTTGTGTTCTCATCAGAGGAGTATTGGAGTCGATTCCAGTCTCCAAGGGAGTCTCAAGGGAGTGCAAGAAGGATTGGGATACACCTCCAACGTGCTGCAACTGTGGAGGTTCGCACACTGCAAACTTCCTAAGTTGCAAAAAACGACCAAGTCGAGGTCCCTCCGTGAAGACTGAAAGGTCTTCACAGAGCAAATCTCTTGGGGTCGCTGATAACAAGGCATGGTTTAATTTTTTTAAGAAATGGCGCTGGAAACGGGTCGATTCACAGTCTAATCTCATGTCATTTTGATGCTACGACAATACCTTTCAAAATGCCGTTGATGTTTAAACAATTTCGAGTTAACGTCATATTTTTTCATGTGGTAAACATTTAGAATTTCGAGCGAAATAAATAGCATTTGCCAAACGTACTGCTTTTCTTGTATGTATACTTGTGGAAACTTACGGTGACAATGTCCCAACGCAAGACCCTTGTGGGCATTGACTTAGAAAATTCAAAAATGATAATTTCGACTTGAAAAACAAAGAACGCCCAGGTCAACCAAAAAATTGAAGATAGTGTATTGCAAGCCTTGTTGGAAAAAGACGATATGCAAAATCAACAACAAATGTCAGATAGGTCGCCGAACCGCCGAATGTTGGTCGCCGAACCATTTGTGATCGGAAAAGATCAAAAATCCAGAAGGTAAAAAAAATGGATACCACATCAGCTGAACGACGGACAGATGGAAAAATGGTGTACGAGTTTTTGCTTTCTTGGCATGAAAGAAAAACTTTTACTATTTTTATTTTATTTTATTTTATTTATATTTCGAGTACCCAAAACGCAAAAAATCATGGGTTGACCCAGGACAACTATCAACATCGACGGCAAGACCGAATCACTTTGGGAAAAAAGACAATGCTGTGCATTTGGTGGGATCAGATGGAGGTCGTGTACCATGAGCTTATGAAACGAGGTGAAACAGTTAATACTGTTCGCTACCATCAACAAATGATAAATTTGAACCATGCATTGAAAGAAAAGCGACCAGAATGGACTACAAGATACGGAAAAGTGATTTTGCAGCGCGACAACGCCTCATCACATACAGCGAAAGCGATCAGAGACACTATTTCTGCACTTGACAAGGAACTCTTGCTCCATCAGCCGTACTCATCAGACTGAACCCCTTCCGACTACCACTTGTTTTCATCAATTTCAACATTAGAGAGATATCGAAAAATTGCTGGATGACTGGACGGACCACCTGAAAAGATGTACAGTTTTTCTGGGAGGACATCCACGAATTGTCAGAGAGATGGGAAAAATATGCAGCTAGCGATGGCGCATACTTTGAATAAACCATTGTTTACCTTTCTCTCAAATTAAACGTGTTTTTGTTAAGGAAAAAATAACAATTATTAACCACTACACCTGGTAGATTGAATTATCTCCTGATGGTCCTAACATGGTAAGCGAAACGCGCGTCGAGATGTTTAAAAAAGTGAATTAGTGTTTAGTACTAAATCTCGTTGAGTTTAGTATTTTTGGAGATAAATGATACCACCTTTAAATAATTCAACATAAAAAAATGAAGTTTAAATAAATCACTAGTCACGTGGGTTACAGGATTAAGGCTTTGCTCACACTTGCTTGTTAAATTCAACAATCCAGCAATGGTATAAATCTCACATAGTTTCAATAAAATCCGGAACTTCGTAATTCTAGTAATTTGTTAGTCGCAGTACGCACCTCACATATATAAAATCTTTGCCACTGAAGTTTTTGAATCGCTAGTGCGTTCGTAGCCTAAATGGATGGTCTCTCTAACCTCAAAAAGTAATTTTATTTTTTTCTCCTAGATATAATTTTGTATGTAAATGACTACCAATTTGCAGTTTTTAAAATACGGTTTTTATGGTTATAATATTAGTGGTTGTTTTTCTAAACTAGTACGCAAAACAATGGAAAACACGATGTAAGATTTTTAAAATATTGAGATTATACTTCAGTATGTTTATTTTATAAAATTTATGTTGTAGAACATCGCAAGTTAATCAACTTCTAGAGCGTCTAAATGAGGCTGAAAAAAGGGCGAAAGCTTTGCAACATGACATGAAAGAGATTCAAGTGGAGATTAGAAATATAACTGACTGTGCTAGGTTGCTAATTGATAATTCAAATGGGTCGCTCAGGTAACCATTTCATTCCCATTTCTATATGATTTAATATCCTTTAATTTCCATTTCTATGTCTCAATGCACTGTTCTCTTTTTAACAGTAATATCTATTTATCATCTTCATCCAAACGAGCAACTGCTGATACAACTGACTCTAATTTATTTGATTTACAAAGATCTAAAAGGTCCAAAATTGATATTCCAATAGAAAATGGTTATGTTATAGTGTACACTGATGGTGCATGTGAAAATAATGGTAAAGCCAATGCAAAAGCTGGCATTGGAGTATGGTTTAATGAAGGAAATTCACTGTAATTATTAAAATTCACTATTTTCATTTTTGGTGTTTAATAGTGCACTTTAGTAAAATTACTTATTTTTAGAAATGTATCTGAACCAGTGAAAGGAAGAGCAACAAACAACACTGCTGAAATACAGGCCTCGGTTGCTGCTTTAAGAATAATCAATAAATTAGGTTAAAATATCAATATAATATGGAAAGTCACCTATAATGAGATATTTTAGGATATAAGAAGGTGAAAATAATCACTGATTCTCAGTTTACAATAAACTGTATAACTAAATGGATTAAGAAATGGAAAACCAATGGATGGAAAGTTGCAAATGGTGGTGCAGTCAAAAATAAAGAAGATTTGATTGTCCTAGATGATTTATGTCAAAGTTTTAATGACATTAAATGGGTAAGTATGGAATATTTTCTATTTTTTTTAATACTAGGTTTAATATTTCTTTAGGAATATTGTGCAGGACATGCCGGTATTAAAGGAAATGAAGGAGCAGATGAATTAGCAAGAAGAGGGGCACTGAGATACAAATCATAATTTATTTTATGTATTAATAATAATAAGTATTATAATGTATAATAAATATTATAAATTTTCGAACAGTGCCTTGTTTATTATAACAATTATGGAGATCTATGTTTTGCAAAAAGTATAGGCTAAAGGCTCAAGGTTTAATGCCAAGCCAAAAAATTTGTTCAACGGGAGGAAAAAAAGATTTTCTTAATTGCATAAAATCTTGTAACTACAAATGATTTTCAACAAAACCATACCATCCTGTTTTAGAGAAAATAACTTTAATACACAAAAACAAAACAAATTTAATCCATCTTAACCAATGGTAAAGTGTTCTAATAATAATTGCTAGAAAAATTTGATACTTCTTATTTTAATATTTTATTATTGATTGAGTTATTAGACTACTTATTTTTTATATTTAGTATTGATGATAATTTATCGTGTCCAGAGCATGAAGAAGCTGACATAAAAATTATTTATCTTATATGTAATATCGATGTTCAGGCAAACATTGTAATCAGATGTTCTTATACTTATGTGTAGCAGTGATAATGCTGGGTATAATGCATCATTAGAAAGATGGTTCACACGTTTGGATACTTACAGGCACTGGAAACAAGCAAAGATATGTTGATTTAACCAAGACCTATAACTACTTGGGACTGTTTTTGTGTAGAAGCTTACCAGGATTTCAAACTATCACAGGATGTGATTACAATCCTGCTGTCTTCAAGAGAAGAAAGCAAAGACCTTTCAGAATATTAAAAAAACGTTCCGAATATCAGCAAGCGTTTCTTAAATTTGGAGAGCTTGAATTATTCAGTGATAAAGACGCGGAACAAAATTTATTCGATACAATACAAAAATGCATCTGCGACGTATACAGTGTTGCAGGAATAGTTGATGTAGATGCTGCTCGGTTTCAGCTATTAATCAGCACGTATATAGTTCCCAATGTAAATGGAAAATTCAACCGTAAAAGTGTGAGAAACTTTGATCAAGTAATCTACCACCTTGCAAAAGTGAAGTACTGCAGCAGTTCCATCGAGCAAATTATATTGAGAGTATTTGGGGTTATACTCATACGAAATATCCACGCACTTATAGTCCTGGGAGTAATGGGTGAATATAGGAAGAAAATCAGAATAATTTTAATTGCTTTGACGGTGGTCAATTACAAAGTTTTGTTAGCGACTCACTTCAAAATGATTTAGGTATTTTTATTTCACTTCAAATTATTTTCCTGTATTTCGTAGCTATTCGCAACCAAATTAAATTATTTATTTTTATACAGGAATCAAATAACGATGGAGTTGATGGATATAACAATAACAATGGATATTCAATTTGAACATGAGTTTGATGAGGAATGAAGATGAATAGTCAATAATATAATAAATATTATTTTTGTAATTATAATTTTTCAATACTTTTACATTTTAAACCAAAATCTGATAAAAAAAACATCAAATTCTTTATACGTTTATTTTCCCAAATGTATTGCTTTATAATTAATTTTATAATTAGTCATTGCATTAAAATATCACTGAATGATTATAATTATTAAAAAATTCCATCAAAACCAGAGAACTAGAAGAACTAGCAATTCATAAAATTTTGGACACTTGAATATAAATCAATTCAATGGTTCCTTTGGTGTGAAACACTAAACTTGAAGAGATTTACCACTAAACACCAAAACACTTTTTTTTAACTTCTGGACGCAAGTTTCACTAATCATGTTAGCATCATCAGCATCATAGCATCATCATAACGAAGCGTGTAAAATCATGAACCGTGAAGTTTACTAAGGCTTACATTACCTTACATCTCCTGATGATGCTAACATGGTTAGCGAAACGTGCATCGATCAGATAAAAACAAACATATATCAAGTATTAGTAAAAATAAGTCATCATCAACCCGTATCAATCTACTGCAGGATGAAGGCCTCTTCAGCATGCTTCCAACTCTCACGGTCCTGAGTTCTCCTCTGCCATTCGGGTCCAATATACTTAAGTATATTATATATATGATTATTAATAATCAGTCCATCGTGTTTTCGGTCTTCTCCGTGGACGTTTGCGATCAAGCGTTATCCAGTCCAGGATCGCCCTGGTCCATCTTTTATCCCATCGCCTCGCTACATGGCCTGTCCATTTTCATTTCAATTGCTTTATTCTTCCAATGATGTCACTCATTTTCGTTTGTTTTCTGATCCATGTGCAGGTCTTTCTATCCCGTCTAGTAATGCCAAGCATACATCGTTCAATTCCCCTCTGTGCTACTCGAAGTTTTTGAACTGACTGCGATGTGAGTGTCCAGGTTTCACTTCCGTATGTTATAACGGGCAGGACACACTGATCAAAGACTTTGCTTTTCAGGCAAAGTGGTAGTTTGCTCCTAAACACTATGTTGAGCCTGCCAGCCACATATATATATATATACATATATATACATATATATATATACATATATATACATATATATATACATATATATATATATATATATATATATATATATATATATATATATATATATATATATATATATATATATATATATATATATATATATATATATATATATATATATATATATATATATATATATATATATATATATATATATATATATATATATATATATATATATATATATATATATATATATATATATATATATATATATATATATATATATATATATATATATATATATATATATATATATATATATAGTTATCCACAACTTCCAAATCCGTTCCTAAAATAGAAATCCTTTTGTCCGCAGCAAATTTATTGAACATGACCTGGCTGTTCTTCTGGTTTATTTTGGAGCCAAATGGTTCCCCAGCCCTTTGCATCTCTTGTACGTGTCTTTGCAGCTCCTCTGGGTCTTGTGAAAAAAGAACGATATCATCTGCGAATCTAAAATGATTTAAGTATGCATCGTTAATCCTTGTACCATTCTGTTCCCAATCAAGATTACGGAACACTTCTTCAAAAACTTCAAAAATATGTATAAATATATATCACAAAGTACACATAAGGTCAAAATATTAAAAAAAAACACACATATACCGCGCATATACAAAAATCCAACAAGAGACGATGCACCTAGATGATTATACATCCACGTCGAGAGCATCGAACCATTTCAGTGCAGGCGGCGTGGCATCATTGAGTCGAGATATCGAGATTGGATGGCGCAATTTTAATCTATACCGTGGCAGGTTGTTCAGGTCTTTCTGTATGGGCAATTCTGACATATTTGCATCGTGTATTCTGTCCCATTGTTCTTTCTCAAGCTATAAGCTATATCTTGAGCAATTAAAATTATTTTAGTAGCATATAGTATACCATGGTGTACTGTAACATTGGTTAGTTATATTAATTATGGAGATAATTAAAAAGTGTTATTTATAAGATGATATACAGTGGTGGACAAAAGTATTGGTACAGCATATTTTTATAATAAAAATGTATATTTTTAAAATACAAACGTACAAAATTAATCAAATGATTATTTTATAGCTCCAACCAAAATCTAAATTTTTCATAGAAAAAAAATTGTTAGTCTAAAATGGAGTAGATAAAATAAATTAAAAATGAATATATCAAAAATTGAATGGACAAAAGTATTGGCACCCTTAAATGTTTATCAAAGGGAAAAGTATTTATTGTGGTAGGATATTACTATCGCGTAGCCTTCTGATATGTGCAATGGTCGAAGTATCTAGAAAATAAATAATTTTAAATAAAATGGGGCGTAAAGAACAGGAAACTACAATGATTGAAAGAAAAATAATACTTTTTTTTGGCCTTCACCTTGACATTATTTAGCCAGCACAAGTATTACTCCGAAGAGTTAGCCTTATTCATTTCATAATACACATAAACATTAGCCATATTCCTTTCATAAGATATACATACCGAAACACACACAAACATCCATGGCCGCACCAGGATTCGAACTCGGGACCCTTCGTCAAGCGAATCGGCAAAAATAACAGTTAATCTGCATCGTGGCAGCACATACATATACATTAAATACATATTCTGAAATTGTGAACGTAGTGAGAAAAAGTCGTTACACTGATCGTAGGGTTATTAAAAGGTTTAACAATAGCGACAATTTTGAAAATATGGAAAATAAGATCCTCATACCTCAGCGTCGGAAATTACTCCAATAATTAGAGGACAGGATAATAAAGATATTACTGCTAAAACCGTACGGAGATTTCTGCATCGTGCTGGTTATAGAGCCAGGCTTGCCAGAAAGAAACAATACATTAACAAAGTCAACCAAAAAAAGCGCTTGGAGTTCGCAAACCAGCATGTTGATAAAACTAATGAGTTTTGGGAGCCAATAATATTTTCAGACCAAAGTAAATACAATATCTTTCATTCGAATGGACGATCTCTTGAGTTAAATAATTTACATCAAATAGTTAAGCATGGGGGTAGAAGTATCCTAGTGTGGGGATGTATGGCTGTAGGAGGCGTTGGAAATCTTGTCTTCATTGATGAAACAATGAAAAACCGTTTGTTTAAATATTTTAAAAAAGAACCTACGACAAAGTGCTGAAAAGCTGAATATTGCCAACAGTTTCTATTTTCAACAAGACAACGATCGAAAACATATAGCTTATGTAGTAAAACAGTGGATAGCTTATAACGTGCCACATCAGTTGAACACCCCTCCTCACTTACTTGAGAAATATTTATTTTTATTTAAAACAAAATGTGTTATACCAATACTTGGGTCTCCCACTGCATGTAATATGCCATTAAAATATATAATTAAATATATGCTATTTATTTTACTTAAATAAATAGTATTATTACTAGATAAATAACATAGCATCAATAATCACCAACGAACTTAATTTTAATCAAAGGGATATTACCATTGTAAATCTGAAAACTAAGAAAAACCCTTGCTTTGCTCTCTGTATATATATAAAAAAAGAATCCCCGCTAATAAAAACAGTGTACGCATTCTTATTGGTTACATACGTCAGTCAACGGAATGACGTTTAAATGAAATTCAAAACTCGCCATATTGTCATTTTTAAAAGTGATGTGCCATGCACTTTGGTAGACTGTAATTGAAGTGTCTATATTAAAATAAACTTTTTAATAAAATCGTTATTAAGTGTTGAATAAAAAAGACCCATAGAATATAAGTGAAAATGTTTCAAACACGTCAAGAAGTGGATAAACACGTAAATAACAGTTTACTGAAAATTAATAACCAGACTGAGGTAAGCGGCCATTTTAACGATTTTTTGTTTGCAATACCGGCATTAAGAGACTTTCGTTAATTTTTGGAGGATTTTCACTGAAGTACTTGTGTAATCTACGTGTAAAATATTATATTTTATGTAGAAACACTAAAATTAACAATTTGAAAATAATATATGTGCATAACCTCTATTTTTAGTTGGGTATCTAAGCAGGAGACTTTAAGATATTTTGGCGGGAAAAATGTTTATATACATTAAATTTGTTTAAAATTTTTGAATGTGTATAAATATATATTAATGCTTTAATTTGTTTGTATATCACAATATTGCGTTATTATGTTTTATTTATATACGGTGTCCTAAAATAAAACCTTTGATTTTCCATTTCAGAGAAATTTACGTTGTTTTTCCTTTGCAAAATTGTACTTTAATGTTGGAGATTATGAACAGGCGGTGCGTTATGTTACATCCTATCTTAGTGTTAAGCCCAAGTCAGCTGAAGGCCACCACTTATTGGGTAAATCACTAGAAAAATTGGGTAAAAATGACGCTGCTCTGGATGCCTATCGTACAAGTCTTCAACAAAATCCCAAGCAGAATAATTTGGTTATTACAGGTATTAATAGATTCGTAATGTACTGAATAGCTTCAAATGAAGATTTTTATGTTTTTAGTTTGTGAATTGATGGCTAAGGAAGATGTGGAAGTTGACAATACAAGGGCTCGTCATTTTTGTGATTTAGCTCAGTCCTTGGATCCTCAAAATCCTATTATATCAAACTTAAAAGAGAAAATTATTATCAACGATGGGAAGGATCCGACGGAGGTATCTCAGTTTTTAATACGGGAGTTAGAGTACAGGTAAAATAGTGATTAAGAGTAATGCTAGTGTTATTTCTTTGCTAATCAATGTTTCGCATGGCAGGCCAAAGGATGTTAACTTACGGGTACGACTATTGAAGCATTTCCTCCAAAATAACATGATAAAGGAAGCATTTAAGCATGCTTCTGACATAGAAGAAAAGAAACTGGATTTGTTTGACAACAGTTTACCTTGGTATGAGATCTTCGCTGAAGTTCTGGTTCGATATCAGAAAGATGTCAGTCTTTCTATGCAGTTATCTTGGGAGTTTTGGTTTTTATCAGTGTCAATTTTGGAAAAATTAGCGGCACTTTCATTAGACGACCATCTGGACAGTATCAAGACACCAACAGATTACATTGCATCTGTTTTCAATTTTGATCAGTCATTTTTGAAAGCCAGCCAGAACATTAATGCATGTCCTGATAAGACCTTAACGAAGGAATTTTTGAACCACTATGAGGGCCAGCTTTGTTTCCATTTGGCAGTGCTTGCTTTAAAACAAGCTAAAAAGGGACTAATGGGTTTTAAGGAGGTAGGGAGTTTTTTTGTTTTATTTTGTATGTCTTGATGCCGAAAAGTTTGAGACCACTTCAAAGTATTGCATCGGCAACTATGTGTGTGGTGTTGAGATAGAAAATCAATCATCAAAAATATATTGATTATTATTTTACAGTTTTTGTTTACCTTAAGTTTAATTATATACCTCATAAAAAAGTTTTTTTTGCAAAAACTTACGAGTTGATAGTCTCTACATTTTTTTTTTATTATTGGGAACTCAACTTAATTCTTGAATTTGACTGGAAAATCTATTTGAGTCTGATTTTACTCCAGCCATATATTTATATTCAAACGCTTTCTTTTAGCTTCAAAACGAAGTATTATATACGAGCTTACTGTGAATATAACTTAAAAAATTACTTATAGATGCTGTGGAAACTAAAACAAAAATTTGCGAAAGCTCAGGACATAATTTGTGGGGCTTTGGGAAGTAATGCTGTTTCGGACTGTAGTTGTTAGAAGTGGGTTAAGCAATTCTGAACTGGAAAATCTGACAAATGATGCAGGTTTGTGACAGCCAAAACAAGTGGATGGTGAGGAACTGAAAGCACTGCTGGAAGAAAATCATTATACAATGCTATTTGGGACTAGCAAACCATTTCTAAAGGTGTATAAGAGCTGATGGAAAAGGAGAGTGGTTGGACCACTATGAACTCATAGCTGAATCTAAGAGTATACATTTTAAAGAAAAAGACCTTGCTGCATAAAATTGTGACTTGTGACGAAGAATGGATCCTCTATGATAATCCAAAGAAGGGAGGGAAATCGTGGGTTAATCCTGCTGAGCCAAGAACCAGTACCATAAAAGCAAAACGAAATATTCACAGGAAAACGGTGTTCGTGTGTATTTGATGGAAACAGATTGGCGTCGTGCATTGTGACTTACTCTAATTTGGTCAAATGATTGTTGCAGACCATTGGTCACACCAGTCTTTAGCCACAGAAGAGCACATTTCCGCTAATCTTGGATGTTAAAACGCTATATTCCGATTCAAGTACTCCAATGTGTATGTATAGTAAATAGATTTATCTAATGAAGTTAACAATCGTTATTAAATTGTGATTTAATATTATTAACTCAATGAGGGCTGCTAATAGGTTCAGGTTTCTTTATGCTACATGTCTGGATTTCAAGATCGTGTGAACGTTTACTGACGTTGCATAGTCTTGTAAATTACATTTTTGTATACAATGAGTTTCTGGGTATGTATCACATACAGTGGTGGTCAGAGGAATGGAGCTGTTACAATAAGACACTGACAAATAAAATTGTAATAGTAGAATACATCATCAGGGCAATAACTAAATAATATAAATACATAATAAAAGTAAGAAAAAAAAATGAAACTTTGTTTTTAAAAAATACTGTAAACACAATGTTTAACAAAAATTTAGAAAAAATGACATGAAAATGTGGTCGAAAAAATAGAGCCATAAAATGTATAAAGCAGTAAATGTTTCTTCACGTTTTGCTGATAATTTATCGATACGTTGTGTATTTCAAGCGTTAAAATAAAAAAAATAAAAACAAACCTGGCCAAATAATTATTTTGTTAGAAATAGTGCCTATTATACAGCTGCTGAAAAAGTGCAGTTTTTAACTTGCAGAAAGAAGCAAAAGTCGTTAAATGGTGGAAAATGCCCCAAAAAACAACCAGTTCACGAAAACTGTTTAGCTAGAAGAAAAATGACACTTCATACCGACAGGCAGATTTTCCCACTTTTAAAGAACGCCCCATTTAAATCGTCTACCGAAATTAAAAGTGAACTAGGGTTAGAAATAAGTTCAAGAATAATTAAAATAAGAGTTCAGACAAGTAACTTAAACAATAGATGAGCCAGAAAAGTCCCTTTGTTATACGCCAAAAATGTAAAACAACGTTTTTGTTTGCCCAATATTAGTTAAACTAGTATGGGGAACAGGGAATCAAGAAATGGCGCAATGTTTTATGGAGCGATAAAATAAAAATAAATTTGATAGCTTGTGATGGTAGGCGATATGTTAGAAGAACACCCAACCAAGAATTATTACCAAAACACACTATTAAAACTGTAAAGCACGGTCGCGGTAATATAAAGTTGTGGGCAGCTTTTTCATGGTATGGTGTAGGATCAATTTACTGGAGTAAAAAAAAAAACATGGACCAAATTGAGAAATACCCCAATTATTCAAAATGTCAAATTTAAGGAGACAGTCTAAGAAAAAAAAATCTGACCTCCGTAAGACAGAACTTTGAAAGTTTATACATAACTCTTTTTGAGAATGGTCGAGAGTCCGAAACATATCTGAGAATATCTTGAATATATTGTGAAACAAATACTAAGTGTTTATCATTATCAATATTTTATTTTCTGTAGGATTTATAAGGTTAACATTGGCCAAGATGTTCTGCCAGCTTATAACAGCGCAAATACACTATGAAAGAACTCTGCAAATCCGTCAACGATACTCTGAGGCGAGTCATATATTATATCATTTAACTTCATGCGACTCGGTATCCGAGAGGATTTATTTTCAGAATGGTAAAGTCCCAAAATTTTTGTTGGCTTAACGCTGCACATGGTTTATGTATCTGTTATAATTGTCAGTTATACGGTACTTTATCAGTGTAAGTGCTTGTTTGTGACTAGGGAATAAAACAAATACGTTTTGACATTTATGAATACATTTGAAATTTGTATCTTGTTAGACCGTTTTCACTACATTTTAGAGGCCCTTTTAGGTATGAAAAAACTTTCCGCTTGATCACAGTGGGTGAGAGCAGGTAGAAAGCGAAAACGGTGTCTTCTTCAAGAAAACTTGCTACGTTTTTCTGGGGTTCTCGAGGAAGCAGTGGTAATAGATTACCTGGTAAAAGGCAAAATCGTCACGTGAGATTATTCCGCTTTGCTACTAGATCAATTGAAGGGTAATATACAGGCTAAACGTCCACATATGGTTCAAAAAGAAAGGGCTCTGAAAAAAACTCCATGACCTATACTTCAATATACACTGGATTTGACTTCCAACGATTAGTTTTACCCAAACCTGAAGCAGCGGTTCGTTGAAAGAAGATTCAGTTCAAATGACGAGATCAGAACCGAAACATCTAGTTATTTTGCGAGTTGGACAAATCGCATTATACCGAGGGTATTAAATTGAGTATTAAAAGTTACAACGTCGTTGGTCTAAACGTACTGAATTGCAAGGTGACTATGTTGAAAAAAAAATTCAAAACTTGTTTGTTTTCTTTGTCAAGGCGAGAACTTAACTCAAACGACGCTCGAATGTTTTTAAATGATTCACACGTAGTTGGGTGGTTGCAAACTTTGACTGGTAACACGCTTATTTAATTTTCACATACATTAATTTAAAAAAATTATAGATTCAGCATGTTGTATTGCCTCTGCTGTTTATTTCCTATAACTGGAGTACTCCGGACATACATGGAGTTTGGTTTAATAGTTTGACAGAGTCGAGAAGGAAAATGATTCTCTGCTGGTATAAGGATGGTTGTTTTAGGTTTGTATATATTTTAAAATTTTTGTATGCTACATATTAACTTGTATATACAATTTTAGATGTTCACAAGCCGGACACATTTTGTTATCAATGGCAAAAGATCGGCGTAATATTCTGTTGGAAAAAGCCGACCAGTATTCGTCAGGGATTTGGCGAGATCAGGTTTTTAAAAAGGTATGCACATTGAATAACAAAATTATATACATGTATAATTTAACAATAGTATGAACTTATCCAACCATCAACGCATCTAGAGTTTTTATGCGTATTTACAAAATTGTGTTTTTTTTTTAACTCTAGTTTGGCAACTTCACTTTTTTTTTACTACGTTAACTTACCTTTATTCTTTTTGTCTGTTTTAGTTTAGTACTTATCTCTAACCATGAATAATTAGGGTGTACCGGAAAATACTTTCAACAATTTAACCAACGATTCTTTACATCATTTCAAGCTAAAAGTTTCGTCAAAACATGTATCTAAATTGCAACAATTTCCGCGAAAAACAAGTCTGCATTTTTCAGAACGGGCCTGAAATTTTGAGAAATTTACACATTATTATTTTATGTCAAAGTTGAAACTACGAGCACTCATTTTTTACACCTTAATACGTTTTCCACGATTCATTTCACATTGAGAATCATATGATTAATTGTTTTATTAAATTAATAGTTCAAAATGATCACCATCACATTACTAGTGAAAGAAGCTTCGGCGGTTGGTAAAATATTAAACAAAAAAAATTGGATTCTTTTGGTTTTGATCAATAAACCATTTACAATATTTTTGCCTGGTTATAAAATCTGTGGGCAATATACTTATATACTTATATAAGTATATGAGAGAGAGTGCTTATATACTTTGTAGTGTTGTAGATAGAGTAAGTGCTCTTTTAGTGTTGTATGTGCGATCCCATTGGAAACTCCAACTTGTTACGCAACATTTGGAGTGCTTCTATATGAATAATAGACTGTTTGAGGGAGGTTATATGGAGAAATAAAGACATTAAATAGGAAACCAAGTCAGAATCTGCAAAACGTCCGTAAAACCAATAGATTCAAAGAGATTCGCTCGTCACATGAACAGACAATTTAGTTCAATTCTTAAATAGGAACCTTCAGTGTGAAACATTAAACTCAAAGAGATTTACCATAAACACCAAATAACTTCTTAATTCCTCGACGCGTGTTTTGCTAACAATGTTAGCATCATCAGGAGCTATTTCAATTTAATTCTAAAACTAAACTATATTTTTCAGTTCTTCTATTAGAACCTTAAGTGTGAAACACTAAACTCGAAGGGAATTACCATAACAGATACCAAATCACTTTTTTAAACTTCTCGACGCGCGTTTCGCTAACCATGTTGAACCTTCGACCTTCATGTTGGTCTACTTTATCCTATTTCCCAGGACTTTTTTTAGTGTAACTGGTTTCAAGGTTTGTAGACTATTTTAATGTACTATTGTAATGTATTTTTTCAAACTTTTATCTAGCCCGCATGCCAATTGGACATCAAATGGTATTATTGTTTTTGAAAGGCTAAAAAGTCTTCCTATGGAAAGATCGAAAATTCTTTCAAAAATTTCCTGAACTTATGTTTTCTAATTATCTATCTACAATATTCCCGTTGTAGTCATTCCCTTCGGCTACCTCATCAATCGATTTTATATTTTGGTTATAACCACCTTTGTTTAGAGGAAAATTATTATTTCTACTATACAGTTTATCAATTTTTCTATTGGGACCTTGGGTGTGAAACACTAAACTCAAGGAGATTTACCACTAAACACCGAAACATTTTTTAAAGTTTTTGACGCATGTTTCGCTAATCATGTTAGCATCATCAGGAGATGATTTAATCTAATTTTAAAAACTAAACTATGTTCTATTTATATGAGACCCTAATTGCTAACCTACTACCTACGAAACGTACTACCTACCTAATAAAGCGTGTAAAAAAAATTTAATTGTTGAAACTGTGATTTAAATTGCTCCGGATGTATCTTGTGGTGGTGTTTTTTTGTAAAAAGATCAAAACCTAATTTATTATTATTTCTAACTAATTCAATTATTTTATTGGAACCTTCAAGTGAAGAACCTAAATACGAAAATATGTATTTTTCGAGTTTTGTGTTTCACACAAAAGGTTTCAATATAATAAGTGAAGTAATTCGTTTTTTAACATACGTAGCCGAAAAAGTATACATTAGAAAGGTGATCTAAGAAAACAGTGAAGTACACATATAAGAAAAAAAACTAGCATTGGCTGTTAACATTTGTATCCAATTTTCCATACATAAAGCTATTACTGTTTTAGATATTTGTTACAAGAGACCAACAAATAAAGATTACTACAAGCTATTTTATATCATCATTGTCTCAGGATCCAGTTATTAAACTTCCAGATCCAGTAGATTTAGTTAAATATGATGAGGTACTGAAAATTATAAGTAGTTCAAATGTACCACGAGATATATTACTATTTATTGTTTTTAGGTGGCTCAAAGTGTATATCCAGACTCATTACACCACTATATTTGGATAACATTAAACAGTCAAAATTTGTATGATTTTTATGTGAAGACCTTCGAAGGTCTTCAGTACACTATCAAAAATTTGAATAATTGTGCTGCTGAATCCCTAAATACTTTGGATGTGCAGAGTTTTATTTTGTGTTCTGCAATTTGCGCACAGGTTAATTTAAACAATGCTGATACCAGTTTGATGTATTTCAATCAGGATAGACCCTCTGTGTTGCCCGCCTCTATAACAGGCAATCTGGGTACACTGAACCAGTCAAAATTTCTATCAGCTGCCTATAAGATGTACAAAAATGAACAAACTTCAAATATAGGAGAGATCAGACTGCTTCTAGTGAGGGGAATTGAGGTAAGTTATTAATGAAAAATATTAGTAATAATTACACATAAAATAATAACACAAAATATATTTGTGTTGACAAGAGGGTTTTTTTCTTGTTGGCTTCTGGTCTGTTACCAGCAATACAATTCGCCTGCTCATTGGAGAAAACTTCAGTTTGAATGCAAGTGAACTTAACGTCGCAATGTAAAAAACGACTTTTCTCTCTTCTACCTGGTGAAGGAGTAATACACTCAAGAGTCAGGTCAGAGGAAAAAATATCTTGTCAATATCAACTCATTGTTTGTTCTTCTCCTCCACCCCCCGTCAGTTCTCTTTCCCCCATATGTAGCTTGTAACATTTTCCTTTCCCACTTTTTCAGTTTCTCTTTCTCCATTCTCCATCTCCATATTTTCAGTTGATGGCTGCGGTGGTAATATTTCATTCTTTTGCCGATAGCTGTTGCATTTGTCACATCACCTTATATTTTGATTTATTTCAAGACGAACCTCTTCCATTCTTTAATCTTGTGGTTCTCTTTAGATCCCTTTTGTTCCTGGCCAGTATAGTCAGAGATCAACTGCAAAGGCCAAGCATTGGTGTTGGTACCAATGACCTATGACTTTTTCTGCATATATATTTGATCTTATTATTTGACCCAGTACTTTGTAGCCTGTAGATACCAATATATACTCTATAATTTTCATATAGCGATCTATGTCCTTTTTTTTGTATATTGGGCAAATTAAGGCTTTCGACCATTCAGCCGGCATCTTCTCGTTTGTCCATTTCCATTTTATTATTTCGCTGATTATTCTCCTGCCTTTATCATTTCAGCCGTAATACCATCCTCGCCGGGGTTTTATTGTTTTTTAATTATTTTATAATGTACCTTATCTCTTCTGTTGGTTCATCTATCACTATCCCATCTTCGTCGCGTAAATACTGTTCCCCTGTTCTTCATTCCCTCCTTTATTCAAGAATTTATCAAAGTGATCCTTCCATCCGTGTAATATATCATTTTGGCCAGCTATCAATGGCACTTCTTTGGTTTTAAAATAGTTATTTCTACCATGGTAACCCTTTTCTGTTTTTTCACACCCTGGTAAAACGATTTCTGGATTTCTCTATTCTGAAACCTTTCCTCTATATATTTTAGTTTTGCTTCGTTATATTGTCGCTTTTTCGTTCTGCATAGCCTTTTCATGTCCTTCCTTATTTTTTTGTAGTATCAGTTATTTTTCTCATTATTAAACACCAAAATGACCCTTAACCTTTTTTTCATTTCTGATATTTTTTCGCGTTCTCATCGCTTTTTGTGCTCGTTCTTTCTTTTTCCTTTGGTATTTCCTTTCCATTTCTTGGTTCCATTTCTCATCTATTTTTGTCGTATCTCATTCATTCATTCCTTTCAATCTTTGGTTGATTTCTTCTCTGTATGTGTTGTTAATTATTGTATCTTTTAACCTTTTTATATCATACTGGAATATGTATATGTATTTCTTATTACCATGTTTCTCTCTGCTACGAATCCAGTTAATCTTTGTCCATTATCTTTTGATGAATAGTTTATAGTAGGGCATTAATAATTTATTTTATTGATTATTAACTCTTAATTTTTTTGGTCACTCCACAATCATTAGTAACGCTGTTAAAGATGGTCATGATTTTATCTCATGGCAGTGCTAATGTTAAGAGAGGTTTTTCAGTCAATTCTGAATGTTTAGTTGAGAATATGTAAAACGAAACTAATTGCTCAACGATTAATAAATGATTCTTAAGATAAACAAGTGGGGATGTTTCAACTCTTGATGTTCCAAAATCTTTAGTTCATTCTTACCAGAACTCTCATTCAAAAGTGTCAGAAGAAATTGAACGTCGAAAATAAAAAGCTACAATAACTGAATCAGAAGGTTTGAAAAGAAAATGTGTAGCAATTGAAAAAAACATCAAAAAAAGCCATGATCATTTTAAAAATCTTCATGTTCTTAATGTTATCTATCAAATATGAAAAATTTAATTTGTTCTAGTTCATACTGGTCATTAGCTTATTTTTGTCTTACTCATTTTAAATTATTTTTTATAATATTATTTGACTAGTTATAAAATACCAGCTATGGCAATGTACTAAAAAGTGAATGAAATAAAATTCAAATAAATATAGTCCTTCGGTTTGAAACACTAAACTGGAAGAGATTTACCACTAAACACCAAATAACTTTTTTAAACTTCTCGACGCATCTTTCGCTAACCGTGTTAGCATCATCAGGAGCTGATTTAATCTGATTAAATCATCTCCTGATGAGATGACTTATGAATGAGATTAAATCATCTCCTGATGATGCTAACATCGTTAGGTAAATGTGCGTCAAGAAGTTAAAAAAAATGAAAAAGTGATCTGATTAAATAATCTTCTGATGAGATTGATGAGTTGACTGATGAATGAGATTAAATCATCTTCTGATGATGCTAACATAGTTAGCGAAACGTACGTCGAGAAGTTTAAAAAAGTAATTTCGTGTTTAGTGGTAAATCTCTTCGATCGAGTTTGATCTCTTCTTTGAGTTTATAGTTGAATATGTCTATTTTTTTTTTGAGAGTTTTATATCAGATTTAATTCCTGACAATTAGAATATTATCAAAACTTTAAATATCTTGAATGATTTCAATAACATTTCTAATTCAGGGAAAAGTATGACAAACTTTACTGGAAAACCGGGAATTATCAGGGAATGTTGAAATTATTTTTTTGTGACTTCCTTGTACAGATGCCAACAGACGTAGTACTTGGAAATAAAAAAGAGAGCATACATGCGCCTTAGAAAGAGAATTGAGGTCTATTTTTCTATTACTGTGTATAAAGGTTCCTTAATATTCACTTTATGCTCGCAGTTTCTAAACAGTTCAGTAATAAACTCGAAGAGATTTACCACTAAACACCAAATCACTTTTTTAAACTGCTCGACTGCAACGAGCTTCGCTAATCATATTAGCTTCATCAGGAGGTGATTTAATCTAATTCTAAAATTATATTCTATATATATGGTCACTGTACATAATGAAGCTTACCTCACCAGACAACCGTAGCTAATTTAATTATCTCCTGATGATGCTAACATGTTTAGCGAAACGCGTATCCAGATGTGGTAAATCTTTTAGAGTTTACAGTTTCGCATAGATATTTCCAATAGAAGAATTGAATCTAATTATAGATAATGCCTTATAACAAAACAGTAATTTTTATTAGGTTGTGAGGTGCGTAGGAAACCATGGATTGGACGTTAGATTGCTCATTCAGTTAGCACAGGTTTTTGCCGAACGGGCTACAAGTCTTACTAAACAAACAGAAATTGACGCCAATAATAGCAGGTATTATATTTATAGATATGTTCTTGTTCATTTATCAAATGGTGTTTTATTTTATAGAGCTGAGCTCTATTGGAAAACTGCTTTACCCCTCTTGGAGAAATTGAAGAACAACTATGCTGTAGTGTATCCTAAAAATAGATTATTTGAGTACAAAAACAACAAAGACTTAACTCAGGACGAAATTACAAGCAACATTGAAAAAGCTAAATTATTTTTGGGTAAGTACAAATTTTAGGTTAGGTTGAGTAAAAAGCATTGCTTTTTTTTATGTAGGAGTTCAATTAATGAAGAAAAAAGAGTATGAAAAGGCCATGCACATTTTTGAAGGTCTTAAAGATCCTTATGCTAGTTTTTACCAATCGCAAATGTATAAAGTAATGGCTGATTCAAAGACAAGTCAGAATAAAGAGAACGTTACATCAGAGATGAGGAGTCAAAATGTTATTTTACTTTCTAGGTAAGTCATCAATTGCATCAATAGGTAAATCAATACAACAGATACATAAAATGATGCATATAATCAGATTGATAACAATGTTTATATATTGGGTTATTCTATAAGTTTCGGCCGTATTTCTTTCTTTTGTTAAAAAGTTTTACTGGAAAAAAACAACAATTATAACAAATTAATCAATTATCTATTCTCCGTCATTGTTCACGACCTGATCCCACCAATTTCATCGGGCCTGAACTCGAAGTTGTTAAGCTAGTTTTTGAGGTCATCAATGTTGCCGAGGGTACATCCTTCATTTCGTTGGACAGTCAGCGGTTTTCTTGACAATATGTTGTGAAATCGTGCATTGTCATGGAGCAAGATGACTTGGTCTTGAATAATCTTATTAACACGATGCAGCTGGGCGAGGTAGCGTTCTTTGTCGATCCTCTTGTTTTTCTCCAGCATTTCCCAGTACACAAGACCCTCCCAGTCCCATCAAACGCAGATCATGGTCTTGGGATGGAGATCTTACTTAATGCTCGGCTTTGGCTTGTCTGCTGCGGCCATCCACTCCTTTGTTTTATATTGACGCAGAGACACCATTTCTTATCTCCCGCCACGATTCTGTGCAACAGTCGGACGAAATTTTTAGCAGCTTTGTTGCAGCGATCTTCCTTGTTTAGTTTGTGTGGCACTTAAGATCCAGTTTTTGAGTAACTTCCATTGATTGAAGTTGGTCCTCGGCTATAGCGTCCTCTCCATATACGGCGCAAATGTCTCGAACTGCTTCTGTAGCTTTTTGATGAAATGCGATATATATATATATATATATATATATATATATATATATATATATATATATATATATATATATATATATATATATATATATAAAAGGTATACATACAATTTTGCTCCCGCCGTTTTCCGATAGATGGCGTTAGCGGTAAGTTGTAGTCGAAATAAATACATCATGGACGGCCTCAGTCGATTTCTTATAAATCATAAAGTTATTCGCGATTCAAAATGTTAGTTTATGAGCCAAATTCCCGCCATTTGCGGGAGGTATTAATTTATTTCTTTAAAATGAAGAAATCTGCGGCTGAAGCTCACCGAATGTTCTCAGACACTTACGGTGAGGCCGAAGTCGAAGACCGGTACAGCGGAAGAAGAGCGAAAGTTTTTGAAGATAGAGAATTAGAGGCATTGCTTAATGAAGACTCGTGTCAAAGTTAAGAACTGTTGACAACATCATTAGGAGTGACTCAACAAGCAATTTCAAAATGCCTCAAAAACTTGGGAATGATCCAGAAACAAGGATATTGGGTGCTATACGAGTTGAAACCGAGAGATGTTGAACGCCGTTTGTTTCCTTATGAACAGTTACTTGTAAGATAAAAACGGAGGGGATTTCTGCACCACATTGTGACTAGGGACAAAAAAATGGGTTTATTGCGATAATCCCAAGCGTCGAAAATCATGGGGATATTCAGGCCCCGCTTTCATGTTGATGGCCAAACCGAATATTTACGGTTCCAAGGTTCCTTTCTATTTGATGGGACCAGCTCGGTGCATTGTATTATGAGCTATGACACGTGAGCGAAAGACTCGATAAAGTGATTTTGCAGCACGACAATGCTTCGCTCCATGTTGCGAAAGTGGTCAAAACATATTTGGAAACGTTGAAATGAGTTCTACCCCACCCGCCGTATTCTCCAGACGTTGCTCCCTCTGACCTGTTTCGATCGATGGCACACGACCTGTCTGACCAGCTCTTCCGGTCTTACGGAGAAGTCAAAAATTGGATCGATTCATGGATCCCTTCAAAAGGTGAACAGTTTTTTTAACGGGGGATTCGAATGTTGCTTGAAAGGTGGGAGCAAAGTTGAACACCTTTTAGGTCAAAAATTAAGTTTTTTGTCGCCTAGAATTTCCATTTCAAAAGCCTGAAAGTTAATTAAAAGTAAGTTCTTCAGAAAAACGATGCCAATTTTGTAGAGTAAGAAAAGGATTTGATCAAACAACATTCAAATGGAAGAAAAAAGAGAAACGGAACAACCAATTAAATATATATGTTTGATTTTCAGAGCACGAGATTGCCTTTATTTAACACTGGATCGTTTACGTGAACCGGCTCAGGACAAAAATCATCCTCTGAATGTTCAATTGGGTACAGAAATAGAAAAGATTGAACGCTTATTGTCCAGATTCGATCCGGATTGTGCGAACAGAAATGAGTGTGATGGTAGGTTGTTTGATACATAGCGGTATTTCATATATTTGTTTTGATTTGATTTAATTAATTCTTAGGTATGTCTGATGAAAACGTATCTGACAGTTCGGTTTGTGAACATTATCTGAGTACTTACACACATCATACAAGCTTCCAAAATGGGCGAGATTTCAGTGGGAAGAACGAATCTCAACTACATTCCACACCTCTACGCTCGGGAGTACAAAGGGCAGAAGCAAGACCCAGTCCAGAAAGGTAAGATCATTTAAAATTCAACTGTTTTAAATATAACATAACCTACATTTTAGTTAAATATATTGATATTTAAATATTATATATTATATTTCAATGGAAGAGCAAAGTGTGGAAAAGTTCCATATTAGACATTTCATGGTTTATAAGTTTTGAAAGCATAACAATGCCACTAATAATAAAATATTGATGCTATCTATCTTGACGCCTTGGATAGCAGAAGATGTTAGAGTTGGTTAAAAAAAAAATAAGAACAGTTATTTCAGTCTTTCCGACGGTATAGAATCTGGAAGACCTGTTGAGTTTGATAAGGATCTGTTTTTGGCTGAAATTGAAACTGGCTCCAAATAAACTATCCCATAATTAGCCACAGAGATTAAAACTTTCTGGTTCACAATACAACGATCTTTAAAATAACAGAAAACAATGCACAGAGAAGAAATGCAGGTGCCATATTAACTTTAAGTTGAAAACAAAAATCAATGTAACCATCGTCAGTGCACTTGTGTCTAGATTAGGCATAGATCCTTCAACAAATTCTTACTGGAGGTGAAAAGTTAATACTATAGAGCAGGAGTCTCCAAATTTTCCAGCCTCAGGGCCTTACTGATTACTCCAGTAAGTTCCAAGGGCCAAAGTCTTTTTAATTGTCTTGCCATTATCTATAATTTATAAACTGGTCGGCGAGTACGCGCCCTAAACGAGCAGACGCTTACTATATTCTCTAGTTCAATTACTATTATGTATTGTTATGACCGTGACACTTGACGAAATCTGGTGGTCAAAAGAGGAAATATGTAGTGGTAGTACCGTCTATCGCTAACAGATGGCTCTAGTAGTACTTTCGAAAGCGCAGTAACAATTAAACATTCATGAATAACCTTGTTGATTCGAGAAAGTTTTGGTGTATTACTTCGAGATATCAATAATTGGACTATTAAATGGTTAGCGGCACGACCGCGAGTCAGTCTGCCTAGGGAAGGCGAAGCAGTCGGTTGTGGAATAGAGTAGTGCATAACACCCTTTAAAAGACTTCTTCGAACCGACCAAAGCCCATACGTAACAGTATTTTTATTTGACTTGTTGTTTTTGTGTGTGATTTACTAGTATGGAAAAAAGGCGAAAAATAGACAGTGAATGCATAACATTCAAAGATCAATGGAACGTTCAATATTTCGTGGTTGAGTCCAGTAATAAGGCGCAATGAAATTATAGCCTTTCTTAAAGAATATGACATTTAACGTCATTATGAAACGAAACATTTTCAAAATTACTCAAAATATACAGGAAGTTTGCGGACAGAAAAATTTTAAGCTTTGAAGCGCGGATTGAAATCGCGGCAATCTTTGTTTACGAAAGTCAATACTAAACAAGAGGCTGGAACTCGTTCCAGCTTTCGTGTGGCTTTTGAAATCGCAAAACGTGGAAAACCATTCTATTTTTCTAAATTTGGTAATATAATCCCAAGTTAAATGGTATAAATTAGACAAATTTGTCTAATTTCCACTTATATTTTTCATTAAAACAACGCGTCTCGCTACACTAGCTTCTTCGGACGGTTTATATATATATATATATATATATATATATATATATAT
Source organism: Cosmopolites sordidus (assembly GCA_031761425.1). Classification (NCBI taxonomy): domain Eukaryota; kingdom Metazoa; phylum Arthropoda; class Insecta; order Coleoptera; family Curculionidae; genus Cosmopolites; species Cosmopolites sordidus. Next base: position 87,850 of record JARFXV010002146.1, on the reverse strand, counting down.
ATATATATATATATATATATATATATATATATATATATATATATATATATATATATATATATGTATATATATATAAGGGTATTCCATCAAGAAGTTTCGAATGTTGGTCACGATAAAAGAAACGTTTCATAACATACCTGAAAGTTATTTATGGCAGTGCGAAGCTGGATCTGGATAGTGTACAATTATATGTGGAATACAACATCTGTCAAATGACCGCCACGACTTCTCTGGCATATATATATATATATATATATATATATATATATATATATATATATATATATATATATATATATATATATATATATATACGCCCACAAGGTAGAGTACCTGGTACTATACCCGAGGTTCCAGGCAGAATGTTACGAGCGGTCCTGACTGCTACGAGCATTCGCCGTATGATGGCGTGAGTTGTGTGCGATCACGACCCGTCATTAAAATGGCCAGTTGATCTGGTCTGGCCCCGATTGCCTCTCCGAACTGCTTTCCTTGCGTTCGTCTAGAGCTCGGCTGAAAGGCTAGAAACCGGTCCCGAGAGACACGTGACGTCGTATGGTTGACAGTTCGGCGAAGGCGATCGGTGGCACCACGTGGAGAATGGGTGAAAGATTTCTGTAATATATATATATATATATATATATATATATATATATATATATATATATATATATATATATATATATATATATATATATATATATATATATATATATATGCCAGAGAAGTCGTGGCGGTCAATCATCATTGCTTTGAATTTTGATTGAGCTTTTTTGGTTCTCAGTGAATTTGGGCTCTTTCAGTGCATGGATTGGCGCTTCGTTTCAGGATCATAAAAAAAACCACGATTCATCACATGTTATTATCCTTTCCAATAAGTTTGGGTGATTTTTAGTTGCATTCAAAGTGTCAGCACAAACATTTTTGCGAGCTTCTTGTTGTTCAAACGTGAGAATTTTATCTACCATGTTGGCGCATACTTTTTGCATGTTAAAATTGTTATGTAAAATTTGCGATACGCATTCTTTGTCAATTCCTCCAGTTTCAGCAATCTTACGAATACTTAACCGACTGTCAGATCGAACCAGATTACCGATTTTTTTCAATATTGTCATGCGTTTTTGACCTGGCGACCCCATTTTCAACGTCTTCTGGGTCATCTTGACAACGCTTAAACCATTCAAAAACGCGTGCACTCGATAAACATTCATTGTAATACACTTCTTTCAATAAATTATAAGTTTCGTTAGCGTTTTTCTCCAAGTTTCAAGAGAAATTTCACAACAATTAGTTGCTCTATTATTACACTTAACATTATTCCGACGAAACAGTGCTTAGGTCGCACTACGGTTTTTTCCCGCGAGTGGTTAACCGCGAATCCGTTCGAAACACACGCACTGCGATTAAAAACCGCTAAAATACCCGGGATTTTCATTGTTTGATGGATGGAAGATGGATTTCAAGAGAGCAGTATGTATTTTTGCTCTAATAGTAAGAAATACCCGATAGAACTTAGAAATAACTAAGCTCTATTGGTTACAAATTGTTGCGCGGTTCTTACCCGCGAGCCATTTTTTCATTTCACGGTTTTAAAATCAGTCGCAGGGATGAAGAATTAGAATCACCAGGAAACATGTCCGAAATTGGTACCGGTAGATCCTGGCTATGAGGAACTGGCCTAAGTGCAGAAGGCAAATTTGGATACCGTATTTTGTCCCTTTGCTTTTTTGAACTCTCTTCTGTTTTAGTGATACAAAGGTAGCAATCACTTACATGGCCTCTCTCTCCACACAATAGGAACAGCAAACGGCATAGAATTTTTCTTGCGATGCATCCACTGCACTAAATTTACAGACTTCAATATGCTCGTTAACTCACCCAGCAAAAATGAGGAACCCAACTTTTATCTTAATCTCTGATTTGGTATTTAAAATATACAATATAGGCTTTTCTTTGACTTCCTCAGATATAGATCTAGCTTGTGACTTTAAAATAAATCGTCCGCATATATAAAAAAAACTTATCCTCGGGATTTTTGCAAAATCGGCGACTGGACTTGCCATTTTATATAAAATCGACATAAGCACTTGACTGTATTGTAAACGAGACAGAAACAAACTAAACTATCGAAAATAGTAGAATTATCGTTAAAGGTTCATAGAATACTGTGGAAATACCCCCTCTACGGCCTTGTGGTAATTTCTGCATTGTCCAGTCCAAAGACAAATACAAATAATTTCAATGACTCCTTGATATAAAGGAGAAGCAGGTAAATGAAAATGGGACATCCTAGGCCATTTCTGTAAAAAGGTGTTTTAATAACTACCTAAATGAAACGCCTAAAGAGCGTTCTCACCAATGTTACAATACCTTTTGCTATCATACCAGGGTTCCTAGCGAATATCAAAGTAATTGAGAGATCTCTGTTTTTAGGATTTTAGAGATACACTATTTATAATAATTAACGCGACTCGAGGTGCATTAAAATAGAAATTATTCTTAAGGGGGTATTCTAGAATTTCGCCAAGTATATTGTATATACGTATATATTTTTGTTTAGAAGCTGTAACTGTGTAAACTAATTAACATTCCAAAAAAAAAAAAACGAAATAAGGGATTGCGTGAATTATTTTTACAATTGAGTATGCATACACAAGTGCTTGAATCGAATACTTTTGGTCGTAGCAGTATATTGGTTTGAGTTTATTATCACATCAACTATCAAAATATTTGTTTGTTTATCTAGGGTAATTACATATATAAAAGATAATTGATTAATTTATTATAAGTTTTGCATCGTAAAGTTAGCTCTAACATATATACATTTATTAGGTTAGATGCTCAGATACGCCAGATAATGGTTTCTAAGGATCTAACCATGCGGAACCTGATGGAACAAAATCGAACGTTAACTGAACTGCAAAGAACCTTGATGGAAGAAATTAGGGATTTCAAGGACACCGTCAAATCTTTAACATCCGCAGTGGATGATCGAGCAAAACATTTCGTTGGTAAGTTCTAATCATCTCAATAAAAGTCTCTTAAGTGCTACAGGAAAGGATAAGAGGCCACAATATTTTTTATATTAGATTGACAATTAAGTTCGTACGCTTTGTCGACCATTCTTACCTTCAACATCTTGCTGCCCTTTTACAACATATCTTCATCTTCGTAGACGCTTATCAGTAAAAGACAAATCAATTGTCTTAACATTTTTCTCATCCAGTTTCCCATTTCGGAGAATTCTATAATGACCGAAAACATTTAAAATCGGTAGAATGGTAGTCCGGTGAATATGGAGGATTAGGTGAAAATATAGCCAAAGCATTGATTTATCAATTCGGAACATTTTGTGCGTATTTTTCATTGAATCGTCCTGTATCATCAAACTGAGATCATTCTTTTCAATTGCAATCAGGTCTTTGAGTTTTTTTGCGACAGTTCGATGCTGTGCTTCTACGTCTTTGATTTTTTTACACACTACTTTATCGCAGACCATCACCCAAACTTTGCTAAATAAATCTACGTTGGTTACTCGCCAGTCGGTAGGTTTCCTGACAGACTCATGGGTTTGATTTGGCACAAAACCAAAGGTTGGTAGCCTGAACTGGGGTGCTGGCCTGGGTTATCGGTGGCTGATGTCCGTGGTTCGAAACCCTACGTTAAGCTGTAGGTCCAGTCGCTAAATATCCTTAGTCGCTGTGCGCCTCTAACCCTAAAAATCTTTCTTTTAAATAAATCTCGATTGGGCGATTGGAGTGGACTGTATCACCAAAGCAGAAAACTTCAAAATGGAATTTAGTATTTGCTTGCTTTTTCATTCCGTTTTCATTTCTCACAGTTCCTCAAAACAAAGAGAAGTGATGTTAGTCAAGAGTATACTCTCAGAAAGGATATTTGATAACTGACTTTTCAATTACGCTGTGAAATTGCGCCGAGACAAAAAAAAGCAATTCAGAGTTGATCTCAAGTAGAAAAATAAATCGAAGAAACTTATTAGCCAACCCAATATTGGTATTTAAGTCTTCTTAGTCTTCAATTGATGCGTCGTTTGGTATTTTTTGCATACTTTTTGCATGTTTAAATTGTTATGTAAAATTTGCGGTACGTATTCTTTCTCAATTCCTACAGTTTCAGCAATCGCACGAATACATACTTAACCGACTGTCAGTTCGAACCAGATTACCGATTTTTTCAATATTGCCATGCGTTTTTGACGTGGAAGGACGACCCGGGCGTGGATCACCTTCAACGTCTTCTGGGTCATCTTGAAAACGCTTAAACCATTCAAAAACTTGTGCACGCAATAAACATTCATTGTCATACACTTCTTTCAATAAATTATAAGTTTCATTAGCGTTTTTTCCAAGTTTCAAGAGAAATTTCACAACAATTCGTTGCTCTATTGTTACACTTAACATTATTCCGACGAAACAGAAAAACAACTCTAACGCGAACGAAGGCTACGGTTAGGCTTAGGTCATACTACGCTTTTTTCCCGCGTGATTAACCGCGAATCCGTTCGAAACACACGCACTGCGATTAAAAACCGCAAAAATACCCGCGATTTTCATAGTATGAAGATGGATTTCAAGAGAGCAGTATGTATTTTTGCTCTAATACTAAGAAACTTATTAGCCAACCCAGTATTGGTATTTAAGTCTGCTTACTCTGTAATTGATGTGTCGTTTGGTAATTTTTCCATTTTTTGGTTTTATTTTCAATCAAAAATAATGAATATGTTGTTGTTATGTCATACTAACGAATATTAGTTAAAAACGAAGGGCATTTAAAATAAGATATTTTTTTTGTTCTTTAGATCTTACACATACTGTAGATGACAGATTACAAAATGTGACAGATATGGTGCAAGGCATGAAGAAAGAGATAAATGAAATCAAAAAGGAGATCAATGATATCAAGAAAGATCAGAATAAAAATACGCAGCTGAGTGATGAGGACCTTTATGTGTTGGGTATGTAAAAAAAAGAATTATAATTTGCTGATGCAAAATGCTGAATATAGCATAATAAAATGTATACAATTTGATTAAAAAGTTGTAATTAACATTAATAATACAAAGAAGTGTCTAAAAGAAACAAGATGGATTTTTGTTTACAGCAAATAAAATATTATTTAGTTTGAAAATAACGATCAAAAAAATTATTAACAAACAATTTTTATGAATAACTCGCTGACCCGACGGACGTCCCCTCTAAATATCAATAAACTTGTATGTAATGGTTTTTTTTTTCTGAAAACTTTTCCAGGACCATAACGAACAAAACAAAAAAGAATTACGCATATCCATCTTTCAAATCGTGAGTTATGGTCTTGAGTTCATATAAAAATCCTATAGAAAATTTTTTTCGAATTTTCTGGGCAACTTTTCCAATTTTTCTTTCCCTAAAAATCTTATTCGGACTATTATGAACATAAAAAGAAATTAGCCAAATCGGTCCAGCCGTTTTAAAGTGTTGAGCTTACTAACGAACAGCATTTAATTTTTATTTATATAGATACATAGATTATGTTTATTAATTATCCACATTCTGAATTCTATTCATCAATGTCATTGGCGCTGTATTTAAGCAGCATTTATTGCCTTTGCATTGTGACTAAGTAGCCAATGTAAGCCACTTTCCTTGCATCCACATCCGGTCTTTCACGAACAAAATATCATTTTCAACAAATTTTCGGGTGCTGGTAACTGAGCCTTTGATGTTAGCTATAACAACTCACTTTCAACTATCCATTCCAAATTTTTTGTGAGATACTTTGCCCTAACTATAACTACATTTATAAATACACCATTTTTATATGTTTCACGTCCGTACCAATCAATTTTTTAAGATAGTACTGTCGGTTACAGCGTTACTGTTCAGAATGAAATGAAACTTGGCATGTTAGTAAATTATAATAAGATAATGAACCAGTTAAATTTTTAAAGAGCTGGAGAGAACCAGAAAAAATTCTTATGAGAAATCACAGATTTTATTGTGTTTCACAAAAAGTGATACCAACGGAAAGAAAAACATTTTTGCGAACATTTTGGTTACTCACAAATTGAGCTTCAGAGCGTGTGGTAAGAGTAATTAGCAAATAATTAAGAAAAATTTACTATGTTAATTACATGTTGCAACGCCGTCAAAGAGGTTATGACTCCGCCAAATTTAAACATACATCGAATGCGGTATGTGGGGATATCGGTGTAATACACATTTTTTATTACAATCATACAAAGTACTTTTTATTAATACAGTTACATTTATTACATAAAGTATAACACATAACAAAATATATAGTATTATATAAATAAACTTTAATATTGAAGAGAAATAGCTTTTTGCGCATGATCTCATATTTTGAGTGGACAGAGTTACTGTAAGCATACTTCTATCTCTTTTGTTTTTACGCGGCGTTGCAAATATTACGTTACGGAAGCCAAATAACACAGAGCACACATTCGACACTTGTGGTATCCACAGTACTACCTTAAACAATTCAAATAATTAACAACATTTTTACAAATTAGAAATTCAATGAGATAGGTCTAATGAAAATCCATTCATTTTGACGACTAATTGCTTTGGGCTGTATGTGGTTTAATGTAATCTTCAGATTAAAATGAGATCCTAATAAGGTTACAAATAAACCCTCACCACAAAGGCTACAGTATTTCGGTTTGATAACAGACTGTATTAAACTTTACCTGAATGTTACTCAGAGTACCCTGCTTTATAAACATATACTCCTTATACTATAATTCCTAGAGTGATAGCTGTATGGTGGTTCTAATATGAAAGTTAAGTATTTGCCCTTTACTTCAAAAATACCTGAACCTTCTACTTCCATCATGCCTAAAGCAAGTATAGTTTTATTCTAGATATCTTTCAAGTAAATGTCGATTAACAATCATGTTAGATACAGTCCTATCTGCAGCTTCAACAAAAACATTTTCGTTTCAATTTTACACAGCAAGACACACATTAAATACTTTTAGAATAACCAGACCTTCGAATTCCTGCATAACTCTGATCCATGTCCTTATAGGGGTAGAAGCAGCAAAGTCCAGTCTTCGCGTTATTTTAGGAAAAGTCAAACCAGCTTTGTAACAATCATCTCTTCAAATTTGGATAATTGGTGTGTGTATAAATTTGATACACCAACTAGTACAACAATAAATTTTGCCCGTTATAGCTAACCTACATTCAAGACTAGTATTCTTTTTTAAGTTTTATTTTAAACTACTAGTGTATAAATTTATAAAGTATAAACTGTAACATTTACTTCTAATAATTTGAATTGCTTGTAGATCCTGATTATAACACAGCCTTAGATTATAACCTGGGTAGCAACTTGGGAAATACCTCCACAAACTTGAACCCAGTGGTAGGAAACATGTATCCACAATATCAGCCATCTAGATTGCAAGGTTAATACAGAATTTTTATTTTATATTAGAACATATCTTAGTTTTTCTTCTATTTATAGGACAAACATTGTTGCCAGGATTTGGTGCACATGGTCCTTGGTCGAGCGGATATTTCGGGTTGCCATATCCCTATGGTGCGGTTGGTCTGCAACCGCCCTTCTTGCCTCAAGCGGATCAACAGTTGGGACCGTTAGGCCTTCCGATCCAACCAGCGGCCGCTTATCAGCCATCGGTAAATTTAAATCTGGGTGCCCTGATTGCTTCTCAAGCACAAGCTCCTATCCAGGCCAAGGATAGCCCTAAAACAACGCTAAACATCAATTCTAACGCGGGGGCTGGCATTCAGAGTGGTCCTCTTCTGACACAGGTAATATTAATTCATGTGCTATTAAACTGTGAAACCTTTTAAATAATCATACAAAATATATCATTTCTCACCTGCAATACAGGGTACAAGGAAAAATACCTTCGTAATTTATCTATTCATCACATTATTTTAAAGAAAAAAGAACCTTACAACAGTTCTTAAGAGAAAAAAATGCAAAATTTTCCATCGAAAAGCTATTATAAAAGCTATTAAAAGCATATAAAGCTATTACTTACTATATAAGCTATATTATAAAGCTAATTAGCAAATAGTATAAATACTATTTGGTTATTATTTTACGAATAAACTAGAAATAAACTAAAAATAAACTAATTAACATTCTTAAAACCTTTTTTTTTCTGGGATGTGGCAACGTCGCAATGCAAATCGCGAAATCTCCTTTCTGCGACTGTGGTGACACTGAAACCCTTAATCATATTTTTTTTCGAAAGCCCGCTCAGACATAACCATTACTTTGACTTTCATAATGAGCTTGTCGCTTTGGGGCATAAAGCGCCTCTTAATCTTCAAACTGACATCAACCAAGGCTCCTATGTCTTATCAAACGGTACATGGATTTGTTAAGTCTAAAGTTGTGATATTTTAATTGGTAGTCTCCACGTTATCATGACCGTCTTCTCCTTTTGTAGTGTTCTTCCTTTGTGGTGATTGCCCACTAACTTTCAGCGATAACTGAAGGCAACCTATACCTACAAAGTGAATAAAGTAAACTTCTCATCAGCTGTGTGACATAGTATGCCAGCTTTCATAGCTACTCCTGGAGATTAGTGGAGCTGGCTTATTGCCTATCCTGTAGCAGAGCCCTATTGACCTACATACATAACCAAAAATATATTCTGTGCGCGAATATTTACGGGGAAGCTCTCCAAAATTCCAAATGGGCTAGGCGTATTTACGGGTAACGATTTTTCGAAAGGCTGCTTCCAGCTTGACAAACATTTGTCTAGGTTTCTCAAGGACTTTTAGATAAGGGTAGTGTGGTTCAAAGATTTCAAGAATGGGAGTCGCAGCTAGAAATCGGTCCTAAAGTCGAAGAACAAATTTTACAGCGTGTTGAAGAGGATTCTACAAGTTTCTCATTTACATAGAACACTATAAGAGCAATTACTCTACCCTTATTTCTTGTATGTGTTTGTACAAAGGGTACAAACTCTGTTCCCTCAGATTTTTCACATATGCAAACATATTATGAATACTTTATTGACCAAAACCACAGGAATATTTAATCTTACATTATTTTGAACAAAATGTGTTAAAACATGTATTCAAAATGCAACCTTTCTGTGGGAAACTGGTCAGAATTTTTTGCTTCATTGTCCTCTTTAGGAAGTACGAGCGAATCTATGGAAAAAACAAGTTTCCAAGACTTGAAATTCGGTAATTATGACAAAGGATATGTAATTGAACTATGCTCAAAATTTGAAAATTTTTCACGTGTAGTTTTTTAAAAAACCAAATTATATTTTCAAACCATTCTAGTACACAATCTCTTAGGGTAGAATAATTTCCACCACGGATTTTTCTATTTTTTGACTAATAATCTTCCAACTTTATGGAATAAAAAATATTACATGATAAAGTTTAATATTTGCAACATATTATTATATATGAATAATATGGGGTGGTTATAATAATATTTAGCTTGAGTTCTTTCACTCTTTTCTCTCTTTTTCGGTCCAAAGCATTATTCTTCAATACCTGATTCCTACTTTCCTCAAATTATTCATCACCTCATCCAACCGTTTCTTCCTCGGTCGCCCTCTTCTCTTCCTATTTCACGATGTTACCGTTATAATTATTTAAATAATTGAAGTCAAACTTTTTTTTTTCAACTTTCGATTATTCTAACCGTACACTCGACCACAGGTCTGGTAACCTCGCGCAACGAGCTTTTGAGAAAAAAAGAGATTTTAATTGTAGACATTGTTAAGATATGAAGGGGTAAATAGGGGATATATGATAGGACCAACAATAAACATAACCTTGGTTTTCGCCTATGATACAATCTTAATAGGAAAACATTATGAGGATTTGCTGTAGCAAGTCAGATCAAATAGCAGCAATTCTGAACTGAATACATACACATTAGTTGTGCTGTGTCATACATTTAGAGCCAGAGTTGACTTTGTTACAATTATAATATAAATAAATATATACAACAGGTTGAACCTCAAAACTCTGAAGAGATTTACTACTAAACACCAATTTTTTTTTTAATTTCCCGACGCGGTTCTCACTAACCATGTTAGCATCATCAAGAGGTGATTTAATCTAATTCTAAAATTATGTTCTATATATTTGACAACCTTATGTAGACAATCTACAAACTATATAATAAATTAAGAGAAGTCCTAGGTAATCCAAAGAATAAAATACACAGTTCGTCCAATAAGTACTTAAGATATATCTCAGTAACTGGTCACTCCATCTATTGACGACCGGCGTCGTTTCAAAGCTTGAACATTCCTGAACCTAACGAAACCTATTTTACCACGATCGGTTGACATTTGTTGATTTGTTGAAAGAAAAAAATTGGTTTGATTCAGTAATGGTAAAACTACGTCGGAAACATTCCGATTGATGCAGAACAAATGTTTTTCTGTGGCATAAACGTTTTTTGGCTGAGTGTCGTTAGAGGATGACAAACGTGACGGGAGACCAATTTCAGCTCGCACTCCCGAAATGATCGAAAACGTTCGCGATTTTGTAGCAAATGACCGCAATGCTTCACTAAAAATGATGGGAGAGGCTTTGAATATCGGCAAAGAAATTATTCGGCTCATTCTTCGCAAGGATTTGGGTAAAACAAAGGTGTGTGCAAAGTTTGTTTCACACGTTGAAGGAGGAGAAGAAATAACTTCGTGTCAATCATTCCAGAGAGGTCGTCGCCGCCGCCAGAAATGATTAAAACTGCCTGAAATCAATTGTTACGGGGGGTGAAACATTGGGTTTTCAATACGATCCAGAAACTAAGCACCAAAGTGTGGAATGGAAGTCGAAAAACTCACTACAGGCAAAAAACACGAAAAAGTCCGCAAAAGTCCACAGAAAAGTCCTTCAAAAATCAGGACAACGTTCATTGTTTTCTTTGATAGCAAAGGAATGGATCATCCACAAAGAGTTCATTTCAGCTGGTCAAAATGTCGCTGGGCAGTACTACTTAGAAGTACTGAAACGATTGATGCACCGAATTCGTCGCATTTGGCCAGAATTTCGCTATCCAGACAGCTGGATTTTGGTGCGAGATAATGCGCCTAGTCACACATCATTAATTGTGCATCAATTTTTGGCTCGAAATCAAGTCTGTGTGATGAACCACCCACCGTATTCACCAGATTTAGCCCCTTGTGACATCTCCTTGTTCCCAAAGTTGAAAGGCTTTTTTTTTAAGATATTCAGAACATCCAAATAGCTTTGACGCGTGCTTTGGAGGCTATTCCACAAAATGAGCTGATCACGTATCTGAATCGATGTAACAAATGTATCGAAGCGAGAGGAGAATACTTCGAATAATAATTCATCAAAAATGCCAGGTATTTCGTTTTATTCACATTTTCCCAGACCATAACTAATGAACGCAAGATTGTGATCGAAGGTACATTGAGCAAACTAGAAGATCCACGTTAACTAGATAAAAAAAATACATTGCTTACATTAGATATGGAAGAAATGAAAAATCTTGTGTTACCCAAAATGCATTTGAAGATGACCACAATATAGATATTAGCAATGTATTATTTGTTAAAAGTGTAAGTAATAATAGTCAACTTTTTCAATTATTAATGTAACGCTCAGTTAATTTCACGATTCATGATTGTTACACGCTTCATTAGGTACCGTGATCATATAAATAGTTTTAGCTTTAGAATTAGATTAAATCGTCTCCTGATGATGACATGGTTAGCGAAACACGCGCCGAGAAGTTTAAACAAAGTGACTTGGTGTTTAGTGGTAAATCTCTTTGAGTTTAGTATTTCACACCGAAGGTTCCAGTAGACGATTTGAGGTTGACCCTCCCCAAGAGTCTGCCTGTTATAAATAGGTAGTGTGGTCAGTTCCATTTCTAAGTGACATTTTTTAATATTATTTTAGTCCTGTGGGTATTTTTTATATTATTTGTTTAATTAGTCGTTAATTAAGTAATGTTAATTAACCATTTCTTTTTTCAGGTTCCAATCAAGGACAACACAAAACCACTGTTCCCAGCAACGACAAATGTTCAAAGCCCAGTCGTCAACATTCCTTCCAGCAAAGCACCGCCCGTCAACGTGGTTATCACATCATCAGATCCTTTGCCAAATATCACCAAAACTTCCGTCGCCCAGCCAATATTGTCCGTTACAATCCCGCCTCAGCACATAAAAGGAAACGTACCAAAGAGTACTGTCGTCACTACTCAGCCACACAATTACCAGATTCCTTTGCCTGCAACTAATGCGGTCGGTACAGCTCCTTCCATATTAAATAAGCCGGCGCCAGTCATCTCAACGCAAAGTTTACTGTCCAGTATTCCATCACCTGCAATATCAGTAGTGACACATAATGTCAGTCCAAATGTATCTTTGGGTAAGTCATAATGTATTATCTGGCCAACTTTTTACAAGTTTCATATTAATATCTGCTGTTTTATTGTAAGAGCATTTTGGAGTTAATATAAAGGGTGTTACAATAAGAGCGCAAGATGCGAATTTTAAATAAAACATGGTTTTCTGTAGCAAAGTTTGGAAATATTTATTGATTAATAATATAAACATTTGGAAATTATGTATGGAACAACACATACAGTAAATAAGGGTTTTGCATAAATGTTACGGTACTTCGTTGATATTCCGTTCAATTTCGGCCTTCAGGGCTGTCAGCAGTTATAGGCTTATTGGCGTAAAACTGACACTTCAGAAATCCCTATTCTTCTGTGCCTCGGGGGAAGTGTCTCATTGTATAAACCAATATGGAAAATGGGCTTTTCTATCTTGCCACATTTCTAATCTAGTTTGTTGCGGTCTGTTGGTAAGATTCTCTGTTGTGTGCAGGAAACTTTCTCGATTTGAGTTACACGGACATGTTGATATCCGGATACGGGATGATTCGTCGACGTAGACGATTTACTTTTTTCCCTCCTGAGAGCCACTTCGCGTCTGATGCTAGCGGGGGCAATGCCGCCAAGGCAGTATAGTTTATCATTAGGTGTTAATCTCAGACAGCCTGTGATGATACATCAGGATTCGTTGAGTGGTATATCCACTTGTATGGCGGGGCTAGAGTTATAACACACCGGGCATGCGTACTCTACGGCTGAATAACACAATGCCAAAGCTGTAGTTCTTATTGTCCTGGGTTGTGCACCCCACATAATGCCTGCTAGTTTCGATATAATGTTTCTAGCAGACACTTTTTGTTTGGTGTTTGTGCAGTGTTTCCTGTCAGTAAGAGTTCTATCTAGGGTGTCCTCTCAGGTATTTTGGGGTTAGACAGTGCTCCTGCGGCATGCCTTCCCATGCTAAACGGTAATGTCCTCGTCGCTTGTCTGTTTTTTAAGTGGAAGGCGCAGGATTGAGTTGATTCTCTACAGTAGGCAGCAAGTTGGCCAGGGGCTTCTGATAATTTTTGCACCGTAACTGAGCGGTGTGGATTAATACGGCGCCTTCCCCCTCTTCACCTAACCAAACCTTTTTTTAATAATGCCCTAAAATTGTCCTAATTTCGCGTCTTATTTCACTCATTTTAACGTTTTTGTTTACGAAAAACGAAACGTTTATTTGTCAAAGCAAAAAGTTCAATCTCTGAGGAGTGAAATATAATCCTTTATTTATAAACAAAGGAAAAAACGATTTCATGATTCCAATAACATTGTTGCATTCATTTCGTTCATACATTTTTTGTACATGAATGGCTTGGGCCAAGAACAGTATAGCATGTTAGAGTAAACCTGTTTCTTCTAAATATTTTTTTAACTATATTTAAAATTGTATATATAACAATTGTTTCGACACACAGTGCCAAATATGTTAAACAAACTATGTTAAACTAATAGTGAGAAAAGTAATTACAACCTACACGGTTTATCAATCTAATAATACCATAAAACATGATAGTGGGGAAATCAATTTTTAGTCAACGTCTAGGAGGATAGTATAAGTTCAATAATGGTGAACCATTCAAGTCTAGCTGGTCTTTTAGCAAAATATCTAATTTTTTCTTTTATTAATTTCGAGGCTCCCTAAAAGATTTAATTTTTTTTATTTATTCTCATATGACATTTAACAAATATAACAATAATAAAAGATTCGTCTATTTTTAACGATTACAAGAAACAACCATTAATAATGATTAATCCTCAGGCACCAATATTATACTCCCTTATAAAATTACACAAACATAATTACCCAATCAAACTAGTAGTCTCATTTGTTAGAGCTACTTCAATCAAATTTTCAAATAAGCTCATTAAAATCATTTTACAATATATGAATTTTAAACCAAAATATGCCATTCTAAATACTTATGATCTTATCAATTAAATAAAAGATATTAATTTACCCAAAAAAGCCAAACTAATTTCTTTCAATGCAGAAAATTTATTCCCAAGCATAAAGTTGACAAATTACTTCAATTGACAAATAACAAAGAATTAGTTGACAAATTACTTCTTAAAAATAAAACTAATTTAATAATGAAACCAGAAATTTTAAAGCTGCTGTCAATTACGTTGCATCAGAATTATTTTGAATTTGATAATTTATTTTATGGTTCTAATGACGGCCCTTTACCGGCGGAAATTTTTATGGACAACTTAGAAAATAAGATAAATCAAAATCAGTTGTTTAAATCATCACTTTACTGGTACATATATGTTAACGACATTCTAATTTGTTTTAAGAAGAAAGACAATAAGCAATAAAGAAAAGTAAAAGAATAATACAAACTAATAAACAAAAAAACAAACATAATTTTGCAATTTTTCATAAACCATCACATACAGATTTAGTTATATATACACAATAAATCTTGTCATCTTTATTCATCAAAGATGGCAGCATTTAACTCATACATAAATTATTAAAAATCCCCGTATCAATAGATAATTATAATAAAGAATTGAATGTCATCAAACAGATCGTCATACATATAGGGGAAAAGTTACCAAATTAGTGTCGAGACATTTATCCAAAAGAAACAATATAAATAAAGCTTTTAAAACAAACAATAGTCTTGGACGCCTCATTAAAAACAATAAAAGTCAAACAAATAAACTCTATAAATCAGGAGTTTATTTAATTGAGTGCGGTTCATGTCCAAAAGTCTATGTTGGACAAACAGGAAGATCTTTCTCTACTAGGCTCAACGAACATAAAAGAAGTTACACTAAATAAGAAAATAATTCTCATTATGCTAACCACTTTATGTTAAAAAGCATACTTTCAATGCTAATTTTAAAATGTTATTTAAAGAGAATAAATCCACAAAATCAAATCTTTTAGGGAGCCCAGAAATTAATAAAAGAAAAAAATTGGTTTTTTTGCTTAATGATCAGCTAGACTTGAATGATTCACCGTTATTAAACTTATGTTGTCCTCCTAGACGTTGATAAAAAATTGATTTTCTTACTATCATGTTTTATGGTATTATTATGTCGATGGACAGTTTAGGTTGTAATTACTTTTCTCACTATTAGTTTAACATAGTTTGTATTTGAAAAAGGCACATACACACATTATAAACCACTTTCATCAAATTAACAATTTTCATGCAACATTGATTTGACAGCTCCAAATTCTTTCTTATGGAGATTTTTTATGGCAAGGTTTACATAAATAAACATAAAAAATTGTATGTTTTGACATACAACTCAAGGCCAATATCCGTCATGAAATCACCGTATTAACATGAGATATGTTGACAAAAGTTATGGAAATTGTGTTAAAAAGGGGCCAAAGTTGTATTAGGGCTAATGGCTCACATTGATTGGCATAATTTAAAAAAGGTATATTAACAGAACATTTAAAAATGAAATGTATTATTGAAAGAAAAATTGTCTTTTAAAAGTTAAATAATTAAAATGGTGGAGTGAAACTTGCTTTACCGCTAGTTTTCTATTAATAAATTCTGTCTCAAATTAATTACTGTCTCTTTCAGGATTACAAATTGAAAAATCCTTAGAAGAAACTTTCTCAGGGGACAAAACTAATATCAGTATAAACAAATCAAACACGTCACTAGAGGAATATGACCCTAGACCTGACTTCAAACCAATTGTTCCCCTTCCTGAAGAAGTGCCTGTAACTACTGGTAAAGAATTTCAATCATTAATGTGTATAATAAAACTAATCCTTGTAACTATTAGGAGAAGAAAAAGAAACTGAATTGTTTTGCCAAAGAGCGAAGTTGTTCAGACACGTAAATAATAACGGTATCAAGGAATGGAAAGAACGAGGTACGTAATGTTTATATACAATAATTAAAACAAGGTTATTAATGCTTATTGATTTAAATTTTCTTTAGTATTGAATGAAACCATTTTAATATTCAATAGATTTTGGATAATGTCAGACCTGTGTAAAGATAGATAAAAGAAAACTTTTCAAACTTTACCGACTTAATTGGATAATTGAAGTTAAAGTTATTCACACCAAGAGATTTTGCTCTGTTAAGCACAGAGCAAAATTGATGCTGAATTAAACTAATTGAAATTAACGCAGTATTAGAGAGCATTTAAAGATTTAACTTTTTGAGGCTTTGGTGTTAAATATTGACCGAAGTAATTTTTTAAACTATTAATTCTTAATGCGGAATATATATATCATCAGCCCGTGACGATCCACTGCAGAATAAAGGCCTCTTCAGCATTTACAACAAAGATTTAATTCAAAACAAAATTTATGCTATGTATAAAGAGCCAACTGTGCCTGCATTGCATTCATTGCAACAGCGACTAAGAAAAGTTGAAATCAACATTCTTTGCAGCAGAACTAGCATTCGGAGAATATTATCTTAAATGGGTTTTGCATATCGGACCATTAATAAAAGACAAATATTAATGGCATCACAACGATTGCGATGATGACGGTTTGACTACTTAAACTCTATAAGAAAATACAGATTAGAAAATCGTCCCATTATCTACCTTGATGAAATATGGTTCGATACACATGAGAGGCCAGTAAAAGGATGGGTAGATACATCAAGAAAATGCCAAACCAAAGCCCCAGCAAACAAGGGAAAAATAATTACAATTTTACAAGCTTATCATCATCAGCCCGTGACGATCCACTGCAGGATAAAGGCCTCTTCAGCATGCTTCCAACTTTCACGGTTCTGGGCTTTCCTATGCCATTCGGGTCCTATATACTTAACGATGTTATCAGTCCATCGAGCACGTTTGCGATCAAGCGATATCCAGTCCAGGACCGCCCTGGTCCATCTTTCGTTCTATTGCCTCGCTATATAGTCTGCACACTTCCATTTCAATTGCTTTATTCTTCCAATGATGTTACTCACTTTCGTTTGTTCTCTGATCCATGTACATGTCTTTCTATCCCGTCTAGTAATGCCAATAATACATCTTTCCATTCCCCTCTGTGCTACTCGAAGTTTTTGAACTGAGTGTGATGTGTGTCCAGGTCTCACTTTCGTATGTTATAACAGGCAGGACACACTAATCAAATACTTTTCTTTTCAGGCAAAGTGGTAGTTTGCTCTTAAACACTATGTTGAGCCAGCCACATTTAACGCGTCGTTCCACCTCCCGGACGGTATCCCCTTCCATTGAAACCCTCTGCCCAAGATATACTACTACCAAGATAAAATAAAAATCCTTTTGTCATCAAATTCATTAAACATGACCTAACTCTTCTGGTTTATTTTCAAGCCAAATGGTTCCCCAGCCCTTTGCAGCTCTTGTACGTGTCTTTGCAATTCCTTTGGGTCTTGCGAATGAAGAATGCGAAAGCTGCGAATCTAAGATGATTTAAGTATGCACCATTAATCCTTATTCCATCCTGTTCCCAATCCAGATTACGGAACACTTCTT
>JARFXV010002146.1:0-65000 GCA_031761425.1 Cosmopolites sordidus | reverse complement strand
ACACCAAGTTTAATTATTCAGTGTCACAAAAACAACTTTCGGCATCTGAATCGCTGTTCAGGTAAATTAAATTCTGTATGTCTGATGCTGTTCATCCAGATCTGCAGTGTAACTGTTGACAAAGCTTCTTTCCACATATCCAAACAGTTATCAATCGTTCTTCCATCTCGACCTATATGACGATTGTAATAATTTTTGGCCATCCCCCATATCAATTCTATAGGATTGAATATGCAATGATAAGGGGAAGACGTAATACTTTGTGGCCATACTCTTCAGCCATATGATCTGCCAGATATTCTTTTTTAGGCTTGTTCCTGAAAAGAACATTGTGAAACACAAACCTGTCCCTTTAATTACTGCTTACCGAATAACGATTTGCCGAAGTTCACTTTTCAACATAGTGTTTTCAAAAGGAAGATTATGTTCCGTCAGCCATTCTGCAATTTTTGGTTTTGTCCCTGCACTAGTTGGAGATTTATCCATTAGTGTACTGTGATATGGTGCATTATCCATGACAATAACTGATAGCTCCCCAAAATTTTCAACAGCTGGTTTTCAAAAACTAATTCGATCTCTGGAATAAAGCCGTTCTTGTTTCCAGCATGAAGAACAATATATCTGCAATAACATGTTATTATTGACACGTTTTAAAACAATTATTTAGGACATGACTTTAATGGCTCCTAAGTATTACATATCCTAAGCACTAACCTTTTTCGATCAACTTTTGTAATCTTTACACTCCTCTTGTTATCATCTTGCCATGAGTGACTCAAGGTACCATTTTGAAATATCCACGTTTAATCCAAATAAACAAAATCAAACAGAATCGTCGTTGATATTTTGATACATCTTCAAAAATTGGATTCGTTTAAAGGCAATATCTGGAAGTTCCATCGGGCTCCTACGTGGATTATCTTTACTCCATTTGAAACCAATTTCATTTAGAAGTGTATGAAGCGAAGTTTTACATCCATCAAAGAGCTGCATGTTCTTAAGATTTTCATGAATACTTTCAAGATTAACCGTTTGTTCTGAAATAGTTCAATAAAATTTAATAAAAATACAGTATTACCATATAAATCTACTCACTTTTTTCATATATTTCATAAATTTGATTGCGAATTGAGCCCACATCAAGATGATCTAGATTAGTTATTCATTTTGGATGTTGACGCTTTTTCTTCGGCGATTTTAACATTTCGTTATTCTTCAACTTTTTCGAATTTGCACTAACTGTACCAATACTAACATTTAGTGCAGCTGAAACTCGCTAAAAACTCCAATTAACCATGAGACCTAAGTTATTAATACATATCTCTCTCACGGCGTTTAATGGCAAAATAGGAGCCCCATTATCTCGTTGCTGTTCAAAATAACTGATAAGTGACGAAAGAAGCTGCTTACACTGACCGCTTAACGGTTTTGGCATTTTTTTTGCAATTATAATCGCAGATTTTTTACTACAGAACTCACAAAAACAGAAACTTTACCAGAAAATGAGTAAAACAGCAAATAATACACTAAAAATAATTCAGAAATGTTTGAAGGCACTATTCAAAAACGATCAGGACATGAAAATGACAGATACTACGAAAAAGTTGTGTATGCTCGGCAATACTGTCCAGAACCACTAACCTAAATGTTAGCTTGACAGCAAATTCACAGAATGTAATCCGCCGGCTTACCGTATTTTTATCCTATTCTTTCTAGTAGGATTAAAGGAAGAAGGAAAAAGAGTGCTTTGAACTTTAAATGATTTTTTGTTTCTTATGGATTTAAATTGACAATAGATTTCTCTAGACTGATGACGTGCAACCATTGTTTCCCTGAATGAAGTGGGAGTGAAACCGAATTAAATGTATAATTTAAGTTATAATTTTTATTGTACTAATAGATACATTTATTTATTTATTTTTTTAGTCATACATAATAATAATAATGATTTAACAATATTTTATTTCCAAAATTATTCAGAAAATAAACCATTCCGACTCTGGTGCTTTTGAAGAAACTGGGAATATTTTTAATGAAATTTATTAGGGCAATTAACATTTTACTGAAAGGCAACGAAATATCTTGAACCGGACTATAACAAATACAGTTTTTTGTTACAGGACATTGGTGGAAGGGGAATAAAATGAGACGATATATTTTTACAATCTAATATTTACTTAATATAAACATATAACATGTTAAATCTATGCCATTACATTACTGAGGATTATGCGAATAAGAAATATTTTACATTAGATGTTATACAGCGACAAAAACTTTCAGTTTTCCCTCTTGTGTTCTGTAGCATCATCTAGATGGGTTCCAGCGCCGCTGATATCTTGCTTCTATCTTCCTGATATCCTGGCGAAACCTCTCTCCTTGTAAGGCGTTTACTCTACCTAAATTTTCCGGAAAATATCCAAATGGGAGTGTAATGCAATAATAAAAATGCATTTTTAAGGACATGTGACCCCTAGTATTTCATAGTTTTTCAAGAGTTCATCTATGAGGTTTGTACAGTGTTCTTTCACTACACTTACAAATCACTTCCAAGCAGCCAATTCCTTTTCAGTTATTTTTTCTTGAAAACGGAAATCACCTTGAAGCTTCCTTATTTGAGGTCCAATAAATATGCCTTCTTTTATTTTTACTTCAGTTAAAGCATAAAGGAAATATTTCTTTTAGGTACTTGAAACTAATATCTTCTTTGTCCACGGATTTGACAAAGTTTTTCATTAGTCCAAGCTTAATAGGGAGAGGCGGAAGAAGCACCTTTTTTGGGTTAACAAGGGGGGTATATTTTATGTTTGAAGTACTAGGTTCAAAAGACGTTCTATGGGGCCAATTTTTATTTCTGTAATGTTCTTTTGTTACCCTACTATCCCATAGACAGAAAGAACAGCAACACTTTGTAAAACCCCCTTGAAGTCCTAGCAATATACCTATCACTTTTAAATTCCCACAAATATCCCAGTGTTACTGTTCATGTTTAACGCGATTTAGTATAATTGCTAAGTTGTATAGGTTTCTTTCATTCGCACTGGATGGACTAAAGTAATAGATGTGTTTTTGTTTTCATTATGAAGCAAGACTGCTTTTAGGCTGTATTTTGACAAATTTATGAAAATACCCCACTCAGAAGGTACATGTTCCATATTAAGCTCATTCATTAAACCATCAACCACAAACACATAGCGAGCCTGTAATTTTATATAAACTTGAAAATGTTACATTCCGTTTTCGGTAAAATGAAACACTTGCATTTTTATCTAGCCAGTTCAACTATTGAAGTCTGGAACCAAGAAGTTTCGATTTTTGTTTTGGCAATCCCAGGTCACGTACCAAATCATTATTCATTTTGAGTTATTAAGTGAGGTTCACTGGTAGTTGTTAAAAATGTTGGGTCACAATTGTGACCTATTGTGTTGGTAGTTATTAAAAATGTGGGTCACAATTGGTGTTCTTAGAAAATTGTGGATCAAATCCTGATGAAGAATTAGAATCATCGGGAAACATGTTGTCTAAGTTTAAAGACGCAATTGGTACCGGTAGTTCCTGGGTATGAGAAGTGCAGAAGGCAAATTTGGATATTGAATTTTGTCCCTTTACTGCTTTGAAATCCCTTCCGTTTTAGTGATACAAAAGTAGCAATCACTTACATGGTCAGTAGGTACTTTTCACACCATAGGAACAGTAAACGGTATAGAATTTTTCTTGCGATGTATCCACTGCACTAAATTTCCGTGACAACTCACACAGCAAACATGAGGAGCCCAACTTTTATCTTGATCTCTAATTTGGCACTTAAAATATAAAAGATAGGCTTTTTTGACTTCCTCAGATATAAATCTAGCTTGTGACTTTAAAATAAATCGTCCGCATATATAACAAAACTTATCCGCAGGATTTTTGCAAAATCGACGACTAGAACTTGCCATTTTATATAAAATCGACTTAAATAAGTGACTACTGTATACGAGACAAAAACAAACTAAACTATAGAAAACGATAAAACTGCCATTAAAGGTTCCTAGAATACTGTGGAAGTACCCCCCCCCCCCCCTGCGGCCTTGTGGTAATTCCTACATTATCCAATCCAAAGTCAGGTAAAAATAATTTCAATGAGCTCATGATATAAAGGAGAAGCAAGAAGTTGAAAATAGGATGTTATATGAAAAGGTGTTTTAACATATGCTTAAATGAAACGCAAAAAGAGCATTCTCATCAATATTACAAAAATCATGCTGACCTTTGTAATCAAGGAAATAGATATACTTGATTGTTGACTTCTCTGGCTTTTATATTATATTATAATATATTTTGTTATTATAATAAGGGCATATTGTAACCTCTCATAAATAAATAGCGTGATATCAAAATTGTTATTAACTGTACTGTTATCCAAAATGACTCTTTCATTTCCAGGCATTGGTAATATTAAGATATTATATAATCCCGAAACTGGCAAAGTTAGGATTCTAATGAGACGTGATCAAGTTCATAAGATATGTGCCAATCATTTTCTTACTAAAGATATGGTTCTGACTCCAATGGCTAAATCGGATAATGCCTACATTTGGGCAGCACACGATTATGCTGATGGTGAGGTTGTTGTGGAGAAATTCTGCGTGAGGTAAGTATTTTCATTCATAGATTTAAAATTTATTCTAATTTATCTGGTCTTTAGATTCAAAACTCCTGATGATGCTAAGAAATTTGCTAACGCTTTTGAACAAGCCAAAACTAAGATAACCAATACATCTTTGCCAAGTGTAAAATCTTCTTCTCTTGAAACTCCTAAAGGTAAGTGTTTTTCAAAGATTCCACAATGATGACTGGAAGAAAATATTCTTAATTTTATTTCTAATCAATATATCTAAATCCAAATAAATATTCCTATGCTTTAATCATAATTAGTACGTAATATTGGAATTTTTGGCGCTTCTGTAATCTTGTTATTAAATGATTAAATAACATCTAGCTCCAAGTCTTACCTGTTGGATTGGCCAAAAAGGATGAATAATTTTGAGCTTATTCAAGGGTAAGGTCCAGAACTGTTCAAAAGTTAGCAATATGATATGGGGCTTTATTCTGATCTATGGGTTTCTTTAATTTTGATTTTTCTGTTTTGATATTATATGCATCTCCCGCCTTATCGGATTTACGAAGTTTTTTCCCTGATTTCTCTCCCCATATTATCTTATGGAAATTCTTGATTCACCTAGGTACAAATATTTCTTAAACGGCTTGACACACGGTACAAACTTTGCATGATTTTTGTCCAATGATATTTTGCATCTTCTGAACTAATTGATTAATTATTTCATTAATGAAGATGAATGAACTTTTAGCCATTTTTAAATTAAATTTTGTTTTTTTACTTAACGATGTGTTTTATATTTTTTATGATTCTAGTTTGGATTCCTTATATACACAGGAAAGTGTAGAACAAATTCCAAGTCTATATCTTTTATAGTTTATTTTTAAAATGTACCCAAAATTGAAAAAAAAGAAATTTTTCAGTAGTGGCAAAAAATTCCCCGCTTAGTACTCGTGGTCCTTTTCTTCGTTTTTTTCCCTATTTTTTTTTTTTTATAGACAAGCCTTTTCCTGGCTGCATTTTTCTTCTTTGCAATACCGTTTTGGATCATTTCTCTTTCAGGTTTTTCACTTTCTTTTATTCTTATAATGTCTATGTCTCGGAGCCCTTTTGTACGGTTGGCTAAGCACGTCATTTCGAGTTTCTGTAAAACTTTCAGCCTTCCTACCGCTCTGTCATTGAAATTCATTACAGCATCATGAACTCCGATTCAGAAAATTATGCACAATTTTAAAATGAAATAAAAAAATATGCAAAAAAATGTTTATCAACTGATCCCCTTAAGCATAAGCCTTTCTACGTTTAATTGTTCTGGACTTTATTCTGGAGTTATTCTTACACAACTTTCCCCATTCTTTTCTGTTCTGTGCTAAACTGTTAATCTCTCTCCACTCAATTCCTCTTATTTCCTCCTTCCAGGCTTTGAGTGGGCTTGCATTTTTATATTTTTAGCGTATTTGTTGGTCCACAGCCTCTTTTTCCATTCTTTCAATGTCCAATCTCTGTGCTTTCTTCATCAATCTAATTGTTTAATCATATTTTCATTGCGTAACAACGGTTTTCACACATCGTACGGATATCGGAGTTATTTTTTATTATTATCCACATTGCAACTTTCTTCATAATTTTTTTTATATTATAGTCCATTGTTCTGCGACTTGAGTAACTGACAAATGTTAGTGTGATTATATAGCGTAATTTTTTAATGTATCCAAACTTCCGATAGGGTCGCTGTTAAACAAACTGTGAATTAGTGCGTCTCTAGTGCAAAATTATTTCGTATAGTCTGACAAATAATCATCGAGCGTTTAATATCAGAGGAACGCTTGCAAATTGTCGAAAAAGGTCATGTGATTTAACGCCATCAGATTATTTTCTTTGGGATTACATTAAATCTTTGGTCTATGCCGATAAACCACAACTATTGACGTCTTGAAACGTCACCATCACTCGGAACATTGCCGGCATAAGACCCCCAATTGCTTGGAAAGTAGAAATTGGATTGACATAATTCGCGTTGTCAGAAGTAGCCACGGCGAAGATTTGTACGAAATTGTTTTCAAACATTAATGCCACACACCCTATATATACCTGATATTGCTTTTTTTTTGTTCTCCAATATATTTTGATCATACTGAAAATATGTTGGACGATCCATATTCTTGCCTTTTTTACACATTTAGTATAGACAATAATGATTGTGATTATGATGAACTTATTATTATGATGAACTTATATAATAATTATGATGAACTTATTATTTTATATTTTTAGCAATTAGTAAAGTTCCTGAGCCAAAGAAAACTACTGAGCAATCACCAGGCTCAATCAATTTGGGTGGTTTTAAGTTTACAAGCACTCCAACTTTCAAACCTTTAGAAGAATCTAAATCACCACCCAAAATCGAGGAACGTAAAGATAGTTCAGCTGCAAGCCCGTTTGTCGGTTTTACTTTCGGTACCAAAACTGAGACTCCCAAATTGACATCGTGGGGCAATTTGTGGAAACCACCGTCAGATGGATCTTGGACATGCAAAGTGTGCGAAATTGTTAATAAAGCCGCTGATAGTAAATGTGCGGCCTGCGAGACTTCTCGAGACGGCAGCAATATAGATGATAGCAAAATTAACAGCTCTGGATTGAAAGGAATAAACCTGGATACAGGTAAGATACATGCGATAATAAGATTGATGTGTGACGTGTCATAGGTTGCTTCTAAAAATTCTCAAATCATTTTTTGTAATTCGATTAGATTGATGCAATGTTATTGAATGATATTCTTAAGCCACGTACTCACTTGAGCACGAACGCGAATGAGACAAGCCGAGGCGGCACGAGGCGGTTAATGTAGACGTCGTACCGAGACGCGGCAAAGAAGCTCGAACTACTATCCGCCACACAGTCTCAGTGTGGACGCATTTTGCAATATTTCCAATTTTTTGTAACATTTTTAAACTCAATATCTTTGGAGTGGAGTCAAGACTTGTGTTTATAACTTATAAATGAACATAAAAATTGATAAGTCTCATGGAACCCCCGTAATCCTAGTTATTACAATAAATTAAAAAAAGAAGATGCTTCAGCAGAACTACTTAACGTTTTTTGGAAGTTCTGCTGCGGCAAGCCTCATTCATCCTCGTGTAGAAGACATTTTTACTGACCCGAGGCATTCTCTGCGACCTCGGCTTGGCTCATTCGCGTTCGTGCTCAAGTGGTTTGGCTTTATATGTATGAGTTGTCTGGTGTCACATCCATTTTAACCAATTTTTATAATATTGAAATAACCGCACAAAACTGTTTTGGAATGATTTTGGCGTTATTTAATCAAAACTAAATTGATTATTGCCATACTGACTAATCACATTTCAAAAATTCAACAAGCATGTTTTGAAAGAAATATCAAATTACAATTTAGATTTAAAACTGGTGTTTGGTGGCGTTTGCTACCAGACTGCGGGTTACGTGCAATTTGAAACCAAACCAAATTGAATTGGCGTGATTTGAATATTATCGTGAAATTTTTCCGACACTTGTTTATAATATTCTAAATTTGTCAGTTTTCTCTACTTCTTTCCATAGTGCTTGCTCTTAATAGGTTGTTTATGTCCCTCATCTTCGGATCTTTCGGTTTCACTCCGGTAGGAATGCCTTTTGGCTGGATATTGAGAGCAGTATGGTTTTTCTTAAATACTCCTTTGAATACTGCTGTGTCTGAATGGTAAAATAACTCACCTCGAATGGTGATGGTGTTATTGTTGCCGCATCGATTAATGAACTACTTTTTGCACTGGTTTAATTTCAAATGTCATTGTGATACTGGCTTAAGGATTTGTTAACCAGCACCTTTCCAGTCACTATCGGGAACATCTTTGCCAAGATTTAAAATCGTACCATGTTCTTTGAAAATGTTTATGTATTCTTTTAGCGTTACAATTTCTTCTTTGTTATTTCTTTTTAATAGAGCTAGTTTGACTACTTAACCATTTGAAGCATATAGACAACAAAATAGTGTTTTTATTTTGGCTGCCGTATTAATCGGCGACCAACCGCACTGAATCTACTCCTTCTAAGTTGCTGATATTTAATGTGAAAAATACGCAGCTCGCGATTTCATTGGCACCCTTTGCATGTTCATTTTCCATTCATGTAAATATTGTTTTATCTTTTGGGAAGCGAGCATGTGAGTGTCCAGTCAACAGTAAAGTAAATATATAGTTGTCTGCTGTAATAGGTGCTTTGAGCGGGTATCTTGGGTAGTGCCACATTTTTTGACTGATTTAGATCACTGGCAAGGTAACAGCGATAAGCAATTTTAATAATAAGACTCGAATGTCTTAAACTTCGTAATGAATTGAATAATTTTTTTTTTCAAAAATTTTTTGTCTTTCTGTCTCTTTCTACACAAAATTCCGACAAACGTTTTCTTACACGCAGGAATTAACCGCTTATTCCCCTTTGTTTGAACCCAATATGTAGATGAAAACTTTCGAGTTGGACCACCTTTTTTGTTTCTTGTACGTTTTGACTTTTGTATATTGTTGAAGTTTATTATGAAATTATCCCTCCGAATCTTGTTACTTTGAGAATAGAACGCCTAATGAAACATCAAAACATCTTTTTTCAAGATACTACATCTGTAGGATTTTGTGCAGTGCAATTGCAAAAAAATCAATAAAAATGTCTAATGATGTTAAAGTGGAAATACTTTTTTACTTTACTAACGCTTCGTTTCCCAATGTTCCTGATTTCAAGATCGTTGTCTTAGTAGACTGGAAATCACTTCTATTATCACCGAAGTAGACATTTTATCTATTTTTCACAAAATATTGCAAATGCCGACTAATTTTGCAATGCCGACCCGTGAAACATGTTAGAACATATTATTGTGAAATGTGCCAAAATCTACGTTTGTGATTGGTTGGAATGGATTAGGCGCTGTTTGCAACGAATTAGAAGTGGATTTAGTGGGATTTCACTCGCGAGTTTTTCTATAGTATTTTATATAGAATTAGAGCGCTTTTGGACACAACTATTGAAGACTTTGATAGAAAACAGATTTTTCTGCCAGATAGCATATAAACTCATATATGATAGCATTAATCATACATGTAATATACAAATAATCATTAAGTTTCTATTTTTAAATATCATTATTTTCTGGACAGATGTTTTATAATTCATACAGAGATCACTTCAAAATGTTGTATCTTAATATACATAAGCATAAAATAGTACAGTAAGGCTAATTTTGATTTCAGGTGGGCAAACTTTCAGTTTCGGCATGCCTTCAGCTACTAAGCCGGCTACTAGCACTCCGACTCAGAAACCAGAACAGCCTGTACAGAAATTCTCATTCAGTGTACCACCAATAACCAAACCGGACCCCGAAGCAGTTCTTTCTGGATTTGGGGATACCTTCAAACCTAAAGTGGGTACTTGGGAATGTAAAACATGCTATATCAGGAATGAACCATCTAGCAAGTATTGTTTAAGCTGCGAAACACCGAAAGACGATACTGTCCCTAAAAAGGAATCAGCCCCTAAAGGGGTGAGTATTAATAAAGTACAATTTTTGCTTCTTTGTGTTCTTATATTATTTTTTTCTTAATTTTAATAACAAATCTCATTACTATTAATTAACTAATTTTGACATGTATTGGAGATATGTAAATAAAGTAATGAGACTGGTGGCGTGGTGTTCGACCTGACAATACTATTGGCTTCCCCTTTGGAGGGGAGATAGACCAACATCTGATGCGCCTTAAGTACGAATTTGAACTCCCTCGACTCATTTGGTGGTCCGTAGCAATTCTTATCGTGGACCGGATTGTTCCAATGCGTCCTGAAAGGAGAGATAACAATTTCAAGCAACAGTGCGTTATCAAATTTTGTTTCAGACTTGGGGGCACAGTGCTTGACTTGATTGAAAATATAAATGATAAACTTTGAAAAAGGGCTATTTGTGTAAGACCTAATATCAAGAAAACCTGGCTATTGCATCACAATAATGATACCATTTTGGGATATTGGAGAAAATTGAAATGGCCGTGACCGACCAACTGAACGCGATTCCAGTATCTGAGTTCCAGCACTGCTATGAAAAGTGGACAAACCGCCTCCAGCGCTGCTTAACTTCCCAAGGAAGCTATATTGAAGGAAACACTGTAGAATTACAATTTTAATTGAATGCAAACAATTATGAAAATCAATCTTATTACTTTATTTACACACCTCGTATATTAGATTTAATTAAGAAATTTTAGTTCACAACATTGTAATTATTTGTAGCTCATCCACTATTAGTCATATTCAGTTGAAAGCTAATCTTATATTTGGCCTGATGAGATTATTAGATGGTCAAATTTTTATTAGCGAATACCTATTTGGTTCTTTATAATTATTTCGACCACTAGTGATTAGAGGATACTTTAATCAGTAAGTTTCTAAGTTTAAATTACCGAAGATATTAATATAGTACTTGAACTTTAGCTTATCCTATTGTTAGACATCTACATTAATAGTCTCATCTAATCATTAGTGCTAGAAATAATTATATAATATATAAACGATTTACGGCGATTTATACGTCCCGCGCTGCCCTTCGATTCGTAAACTCCATCCCTCTCTGTCCTTCCATAAATCCTCTGGCAATTCGCTTTCTTTTATTTCCTTGTCGATTCAGTCTCTTCAGCTTCTCTTTAACCTTGATGATGTGATTTGTTTTGGTAGTCTTTCGGCATTCTTTGTATGTGGTTCTACCATCTTAATTATTTGGTTTCTATGTCCTCCACAACTGTACTAGGCTAATTGAAAAGTTCGCGGAGCTACACCTATAGAGCAGTAAAAGAACTATATAATCTACATTTCGAAGTTTTTTCCTTCATATGAACATATGTAAATTGTCAATAAAGTAAATGTATCAGTGTTATTTTTTAAAATGGAAAATATTGAAAATCGTGCAGTGATTAAATTCTTTGTAAAAAAAGTTTTATGGGCAATATAAATTCATAGTGAAATGGTAAATGTATTTCATATTTTAAAAAGTTAATTGGGCTTGAGAAAGCTATGTACAAGATGGGTGCAGCATTTTCGACAATTTCAGCAAAACGACTTCGAGTAAAACTTTCTAACCAACATTTGGATCTTTTTCGAAAGAATAAAATAGATTTTAAACGTCGTTTTGTAGCTATGGATGCGACTTGGGTTTGCCACTATGATCCTCAACAGTGACAACAAACCGCAGAGTGGATTGAGCCCGGTTGTTTAGCTCCGAAGCAGCCAAAGTGCGCAAAATCGACCAAAAACATTATGGCATCAATTTTTTGGGCTGCAAAAAAAAGCATTTTGTTAGATTACCGTCAAACTGGTAAAACAAGCAGGACAGTATTACTTAAACCTTTTGGATCAATTGGATGCAAAAATTCCTGAGAAAGGACCTGGTTTGGCAACGTGGCAAGCGTTTTTCATAAGATGAAGAAGTTGTAGCAGCCGTTCTATAACTGTCAAAATATTTGTACTATAACTGTCATTTTGAAGGACTTCCCGAAAATCACTTCAGATATATAATAAATTAATTTAACAACGGCTGGAAAAGATGTTTGAGCTTAAGGGAGAATATACGGAAGAATAGTAATTTTTCAGACGACCGTCTCTAGAAATCAAGTTCGGTTGTTAGTATCATTTTCTCTGTACTTTGCCTTATTTACCATATGTATGTAACAATGCTTTTCAGAATGGTGTTTTTTAAATATATTAATTGGTTGGTTCCACAGAATTCCGTTCATCATAGCTATAGCCTTTTTCTCTTGCGCGTTTCTGCCTTTTATTGTCTTATCCATTCTTAACTTATAATATCAATGATATTTCATTAAACTTGCAATTTAATATTATACATAAACTACATACTTGATAAAAGAAAACCATTCCGTAGATAAATTTACAATTTATCGCCTAACCTTAGCCATTTTATCAAATAAATGATTCTACTAAAACTACAAATATATTGGAACCCTATACTTCATTTTTGGGATCCTGATCAGGAATAGTTGGTACCTCATTAAGAAAACTCATTCGAACAGAACTTGGTAGGTCAGGATCTCTCATGGAAATGATCAAATCTACAACGTAATTGTAACAGCTCACGCCTTCATTATGATCTTTTTCATAGTAATACCAATTATAATTGGGGGATTTGGCTCGTACCATTAATACTAGGAGCCGCTGATAGAGCATTCCCTCGATTGAATAACATAAGATTCTGGCTACTTGTAGGTATCCTTATCCACTCCTAAGTATTTGTATTATTCGCATTGTTAAATTTAATCTCCATATTCCAAAGTTATATCCTGTGATGGTCCTCCAATACACATATATTCCTTTTTTTGAGATTTACTTCGAGGTCCAATTTTGTTTACTCTTCCACTAGTCACGTAACTTAATGTGTAATCTTGTGCGCTACTACAATCTGGTCATCTACAAAGCATATCATATACAATGCGGTGTCATTATTCAGAGATAATCTTTGTCATTACATTTTCTTTTCCATGTTTTAAACGCCTGTTCAACATAAACCTTAAAGAGTTTTTTTTTTTTTTTTTTTTATTTATGAAACATCCCTGAGGAAGTTTTCCAAAATTACAATCTGACCAAAGTTGATCAATGAGTAATGTTGTACAAACCTAAGTTATTACAAAAGAAAAGATGATTTTAAGAACTTACTCACTAGTATCCCTTAAATTAAATCCAATAACTTAATTACACCAATATTAACATATACACCAGCACTATGCTCTGCTTTTTTACTAACACAAACGTTCAAACCAACTCAAAGGGTTTGGTCCTCTTAAGTCTTCTGATTTGACTTGCATTATCAAGGAGCTGGATGGCCTCGACATTGACGTGCTGAAGAAGTCGCTGCTCGTGACTCTGGGCAAATCTGCTTATGGTCTGGGTAACGGTGTCCATTTCCAAGTCCCTATGGAGGTCACTGTTTCTGAAATACCAAGGGGCATTTGCCATGTTCCTTAGTACTTTGTTTTAGAATCGCTGGATTATTTCCAAGTTGTTCTTTTTGGCACAACCCCCAGCTGGATGCCATATGTCCATACGGGCTTTAGAATTTGTTTGTACAAGAGTACTTTGTTGTAGACTGATAGAGGGGAATTTCGTCCAAGCAGCCAATACATTTTTCTAAATTTGATGTCAAGTTCTTCTTTTTTCTTTTTGACATGAGCCCTCCAGCGTAGCTTGGCATCTAATGTTATACCCAAATATTTTGCTGTATTAGCATATGGTACTTGGATATTATTTATACTAACGGGGATATGTTGATTTCTTTTGTTCGTGAAATTAATATGGGCGGATTTAGACTCATTTAATTTGATTCGCCATTGCTTAGTCCAGTTGTTAATTTTATTAACTGAGGTTTGCAGGTTTATTGCCGCTTCTTCGTGGTCTACGCCTACAGCCATAATAGCAGTATCGTCAGCAAATGTTGCTATCGTGTCTGGGTCTAATTCAGGAATATCACTGGTATATAATAGGTAAAGGACTGGTCCCAATACACTACCTTGCGGTACTCCTGCTTTAATATTTTTTAGTTCAGAGTATGCATCTTCCTGTTTAACTCTGAAATTTCTATCTGAGATATAAGACTTTAATAATTGCGCAAACTGTTTAGGCAAAAGCTTGTTTAATTTGTAGTTGAGGCCCTCATGCCACACTTTATCGAAGGCTTGGGCCACATCGGGAAATACGGTAGAACAATTTTTTTTTTCTTCCAGTAACCTTAAAGAGTGTTTGCGAAAAGCAACATCCCTGTCTCAATCCTTTCGTGACTAGAAATCCCTCAAAAAGCCTCCGCTCCACCCTAATTTTTGTTGCGTTATTATTATATAATCTTTGCACTGCTTTAATAAGCCCGTTTACAATGTTTGTTATAGTGTTCACCTGAGTTTCTTAAGGGGCATATTATCATAAGTTTTTTGCAGATCGAGATATAGTAGGGGTATTTCTTGATTTACAACGGTTTTCTTTTCAATAACTTATGTAGTACAGTAAATATGATCTATGGTTGAGCTACCCGTTCT
The DNA here is from genome assembly GCA_031761425.1 of Cosmopolites sordidus. NCBI lineage: Eukaryota > Metazoa > Arthropoda > Insecta > Coleoptera > Curculionidae > Cosmopolites > Cosmopolites sordidus. The sequence continues at coordinate 50,312 of JARFXV010002146.1, read as the reverse complement.
AATGTCAGCCTGTTCTTCCGCCTCAAATGTCTTTATATTCGCTTTCGATGTTAATTTTTTGAATTTTTCTATACATTCTGCTGGTATACTGGTTACTGCAATTCCTCTATTATTTTCACATCGTTCCTTGTTACCTTTTTTGTATATTATTGTCATTATAGATTTTTCCTCTCACTTGGGGTTTCGACCCCGTTCAAATTAGAATAGTTTTCTAGCGTGTTTGTAAACTGTTGCTGTTCTAGCTTTTATTAATTCGGCGGCGATATAGCCAGGCCGGACACAATCCGCAATCTCTTTTTGACTTACCCTTAAAGTTAATTTTATTTCCGATTTCCGTTTTCAATTATTAAATCGAGTATTATAGAAAGAGCAAATCATTGTTTTGTTGTTAGAGTTTATGAATATCCAGCTTTCTGTACTCTTCCTCCCTTCATTGTAGGTATTTATTTTGAGGCAGTTCATTTCCCACGATTCGTTTTTCTTTTGTGTAATTCGTTTTCTTACTCATGTTTACGCTTCCTTGTAATGTATTTCATTTGTGTCCCATTTTGTTGTTATACATTTGTGGTACCATTTTCGTTTTTCTAGATTTTCCCCTCGATTTCTTCGTCTCGCCAGTATGCTCTCAGATGATTTCCATGATATTTTCTTAGCGCTTCTTCGGTGTAATTGAAATTACTCGTTATCTGCAGTTTCACATTTAAGCGTTGTCCGAACAGTGCTTTGACTCTCTTGTTCTAGATTTTCTAAGTTATATTGAATTTGTTTTGTATCTCGTTTGTTTCTGAGTCTTCCTCTGGTTTCTCCTTTCTAAATGGTAATACTACTTTTGTTGTTTAATACTACTTTTTTCTTTGTGTTGTTTCTTTCCAGGTGTATTTATGAAAGATTATTTTGTTCGCATGCCGTTATTAGCCGAGTTTCATTATCGTTTCGAGTATCTTCACCATATTTCTCACAGTCTTGTTATTATTTCGCTTGTTCTAGAATTCAGATTTCCCAAAAAATGATTTCTCTTGATGTTTCTATTTTTGTGATTTCTTCCTCAAGTTACTCAAAAAATCTTCTTTCAATCCATCCTCTCCAAATCCATTTACTCCATATTCCTCTAATAAAGTTATTCTGTATTCTTTTATTGTGAGGTTAATTTTTTATGAAGTAATCTAATTTTTATGAACTAAAAATAATTTTTTTACGAGGGTTGATTGCCAGCTGTTAATATATTTTCTTAACGTTCTTCTAATTAGAATGGATACGCATTGTTTGTCTCCTCGATCTTTACCGAAACCCGTATAAAAATAGCCGGAATATCCCAATTTTTTTTAGAATCGTTCCTTTCTTTTGTGTCTCCGTAGCAACGACGATATCAGCTTTAGTATTTTTCAATTCAAATAATACTTGCTTAATTTTTGTAGAACGCCCATATTTTGTGTATAATTCCATGATAGTTTAGTTTTTCTAGTTTTCTAATCTATTGTTCCGGGGCTCTGATTAGAATTTTTAACATTGTTAGATTTTTCTTAGAATATCGCTCTCCTAGATGGGTTGCTTTCGCTACAGCTAAAGGATCCTATCTGCCCTGACTGTTAGCTCACGGTTGGTATTTTATTTACCCGTATTATATTCGCCGTTCTATCTGGAAACAGACCGGTGAGGGCATTCGCTTAAAGGCCCCCTGGGGACGCGCACTGTAAGGATTACAGACTTCCCCCAGGAGGAGAAATAATTAACACATACCAAAGGAAAAAACCTTAGCTTCTTTTTTGCTTTTTCGACATATTGTCTTTGGACTGATGCAATATGTTTTATGCATATAATTTGTTATGCATATAATTTTTGACTTACTGTTGACGGAAGAAGAATCTTTTATTTTGCCTATTAACGCGTGAATTTAGGCCAAACAAATTTGTGCTCCGAAGTTCGGACAGTTATAGAAATGCACAAAAGGATTTAAAAAGTCAAATAATAACGCAATATTTTCAACGTTTATAGTCGATTTATTTATTTAAAAGGCAATGAAAAACAGAATAAAGAAAATCAAATACATGCTAGTCTTCGTCAGAGTCGCAATTTTGGTAGGCATAGTATCTGCGAGTCACATTTACACACTTCATATGAAATGGTTGCTGGTACTTGTGCACATTCAACGCTATTGTCTCTAGTTAATTTGGGTTCAAAAAGTCATGCAAATCATACAAAAATCAACATCCGAAGATGACGATGACTTTCGCGCTGGTTTGGCTTCGGTTTTTGGCTGGTGTTTCTTGTGTTGATTGTCGTCGCTTGTTTGCACTGTCTTCCTTCTTTTTCCGCTTTTCTTTGAGCACGGCAACATTTTCTGGTGAAGTGAGAATAGGGGTTTTCATTGGCTTACGCCCGAGAATCGGACTTTTTCAAAGATATTGCTGATCTAACTGGTCTAACTCGAGACAGTACTGTGGAAAGACTTGACGAACGTGACAATTATTGTTGTGTTGCCCTTGATGTTGATGGCTCTTCAATTTCACGTACAGCAATGTATATTAAAGTTTCTGCTGCTCTTCTTCGTTCAAGTTGTTGAATCGTAGTAGCAGTATCACTTTGGTTAGGTATTTCGGTCTGAACGAAATCCGATTCAGAGAAAACGTTTTGATTGAATGATTTTGATGCTGATAAGATAGTTGTGTTTCCACTATACATACGTAACACAGGTCTACAAAAAAAAAAAAAAACAAAATTTGGTACCGCCGATACTTAAAACGTGATTTTAAAGTATCATGTCTAGCAACATTTTCAGTAACATTATTTCAATTATCAGGGTACATACAGTTTTTAATCTACTCACATTGATAATATTTTTTTCTCAGTATCCATGTAATTTTTAGTTAAGTTTTAAGTTTATTTTTGTTGTTTGTTCAATTAACAAATTTAGTAAAGAAAACCTGGAAGTTGTCATCGTCAAAACGATCATTTTTAAACCACCCGAACAATTTTTTGTTACGTTTGTGGCGAGTATACGATGAAAAAGTTTCTAAAACCTATATCTGATTTTACGCAAAATGCGTATTTCGCTTTGTTTAACTTGAAAATCAAAGACAAACTTGTTACATTATGGGTTCCAAACAAAGTTTGCAAAATGTGTAGTGAACATTTAAGGCAATGGACGAATGGTAAAATAAGTCAATTGAAGTTTAGTATGCCTATGATTTGGAGGGAACCAAAAAGTCACTACGATGACTGTTATTTTTGCTTAGTCAAGGTACATGGTATTAACCGAAAGAAAATGACCTATCTCGATCTGGTATCTGTTAAAAGACCTGTTTGTTATTCAGAAGACGTCTCAGTTCTAACGTTTTGTGGCCTGCCTGATCTTTCAGATACAGAATATAGTACATCTGAAGATAGGCAAGCTTGTACTAGCAAAGAAAGTGATAATTTTGAAGTTACGTCGTCAAAACCCCTACTTTTTACTCAAGAGGCTTTAAGTGGCCTTATCACAGACCTTTCAAAAGATAGATCAGAGCTGGAAAGATCCAGACTCAAAGAGAGGAGTTTACTTTCTCCTGGTACTAAAATTACATGTTATCGTATTCGAGAAAAGAACTACTTGAATTTTTTGCTCAGAAAATGATGTTTTTTGTAATGATGTCGGTGGTCACTAGCCAAAAAATGGGTTTCTTGAACTACCAGCCAAATGAATGGCGACTTTTTATAGACAGTTCAAAGCGGAATTTGAAGTGTGTTTTACTACATAAAGGTAATAAGTATGGTACAGTCCTCATTGCTTATTCCACTAAATTAAAGAAGGAGTATGAAACCATATCTCTTGTATTGGCAAAACTCAAGTACCATAGATCATGGATCAAGTGGATTATATGCGTTGATTTAAAAATTGTTAATTTTTTATTGTGTCAACAAAGCGCCTACGTGAAATTTTCATGTTTTCTCTGTTTGTGGGACAGCAGAGCTAAAAGCGAGCATTGGATTGAAGCAAACTGGCCTGAAAGAATATACTTGACAGTTGGGAAACACAATATCATAAATACAGCGTTAGCCTCCATTACACATAAAATTGGTACTAATGAAACAGTATGTTAAAGCATTGGATAAAAATGATTCCTGTTTTAATTATATATCGAGGAAATTTGCTGGTTTGAACAAGGAGAAACTTAAGGCTGGCATTTTCGAAGGACCACAAATTAGGTTTTTGATGAAAGATAACAAATTCGTGCTTTCAATCAATGATATATATGACCTGGTTTTCTTTCATATGTGTTGTGAAAATTTTCCTAGGGAATTACAAGTCCGAAAATTATGGTGAATTGGTGCAAAACATGCCGGAACATTTCAGAAAGCTTGGATGGAACATGAGCATCAAAGTTCACCACTTCCGCAATCATTTGGACAAATTTCCGGACAACCTTGGCTCTTACAGTGCGGAACCAGCAGAACGATTTCATCAGGACCTAAAAAATATGCTGGAATACTGATTACTGCTGGAATATCATGCGTGGGTGCCTGGAAGGAATTCACTCTAAAAAATCGCGAAAAAGCTTTCTCCATTTTCAATGATGTAACAAAAGGTAAAAATCTACGAAAAAAAAAATTTTTTTCGACACCTATCATCTCTCGTAAACTACACAAACATTTCAAAAAATATATGTACCGTTAAAACCAGCATAACGAGGATAATCATCTCTCGTAAACTACACAAACATTTCAAAAAATATATGTACCATTAGAACCAGCCTAACGAGGATAATCAAAAACAGTTTTAATCTGTCCGGCACCAAATCCACTGTAGACCTGTGTAATAATATTCCTTCTCTCATCTGCAATGAAAGAGATGATGCAGCAGCAAATAGTACTATAACTATAATTAATAATAATAACTATAATTTCGGGCGATGCCATACCATTCACATCGCCCGAAGATTTTTGGAGGAATGAAGTTGTTTTGGCTACGGTCCGCGCTTCATTTAAAATCCAGCTTAGCTGGAAAAAAAGATAGAAAGGAACATAATAACTATAATTCATAATAATAACTATAATTATAATAATACGATTATAATTAAGTCTATTTAGATATATGATTGATTGGTAATTCATTATTTATAAATTACTAGGTGAATTTAGAAACTCCAGGCCTTAAATTTACATTTGGAATGCCAGTAACTTCAACAACAATAACAGTAACTTCAACAACACAACAATCGACCACTACAACTACCATCTCAACTTTCGGCTTTCCGACCACTACTCCTACAACTACCACTTCACCATGGAAACCCCCATCCATAACAGAAAATGTAGAAGTAAGCTATTCATATACTTTACTGTATTTAGTTAAAATCTCTTACTATAAATAATTAATGTTGTATTAGTTGCAAACCAAAACAAAAGAGGATACTGAACACGGTAGTTTTGTGTTTGGTTCTCCGCAAAAGCACGATTTCGAGTTCAAACCACGGAGCCCAAGGAGAATAAGTTCCGGACAGGGCGATGAGTCAGATGGTAGTTATTTGGAGGAAGAGGAACCTAACGTATACTTCAAGCCTGTCATTCCCCTACCCGATAAAGTGGACGTGAAAACAGGAGAAGAGAACGAGGAAGTTCTCTACTCTCATAGAGCAAAATTATTCCGATTTGCGGGCGGTGAATGGAAGGAGAGAGGACTGGGCGATGTTAAGATTTTGAAAGATAATGTGACCTCTAAAATACGGTAGGATTTAGTAGTTCTTAATAATAATTGTTATAGTTTATTTTATAATCTACTACTATTGTGTTTTATACTAGGCTAATTGAAAAGTTCGCGGAGCGGAAATGATAAAACAACTTTATGGTTGCAAAAATAACTTTTCTTCTGTATATTCTTCCTTAAGCTCAATACATTTTTTTCAGCGGTTCTCCAATTCATTTATTCCATCTCTGAAGTGATTTTCTGGAAGTACTTCAAAATACTTCTTCATTTGATGAAAAACGCTTGCCACGTAGGAATGTTTTGAGGTTTCGGAACAGATGAAAGCCAGAGGGGGCCAGATTTGATGAATATGGTGGATGCTCCAACAATTTGTAGTGTAACTCCTTCAACTTGGCCATTGCAAGAACATCCAATGAAGCTGGTACATTGACTTGATGAAAAATGTTTGTTTTTTCTTCGCTAAACCAGGGCTTTTCTCAGGAATTTTTGCATCCAATTGATGCAAAAGGTTTGAGTAATACTGTCCGGCTATTGTTTTACCAGTTTGAAGGTAATCAATTAACAAAATGCAATTGCGCACTTTGGCTGCTTTGGCGCACTTTGGCTGCTTCGGAGTTGAACCACTGGGCTCACTCCACTTTGCAGTTTGTTGTCGCAGTTCAGGATCATAGTGGCAAACCCAAGTCTCATCCATAGTTACAAAAGGACGTTTAAAATCTACTACTTTATTCTTTCAAAATAAATCCAAATGTTAGAAAGTTTTACTTGAAGTCGTTTTTGATCACATTTTAAGCCATCTTGCACATAGCTTTCTCAAGCCCAATTTCTCTTTTAAAATATAAAACAGCCGTTCGGTAGAGATGTCCTTGGCCTTAGCAAGTCAATTGTCTGTCATCCATAACCATATTATGTATAGAATTAATTATTTGTTCAGTAGTTGCACTTATTGGATTTCCAGAACGAGGACCATCATCCAGGCTTGTACGACCACGTTGAAATTCACCTACCCACTTACAAACCATTGTTTTTGATGGAGCAGACACCCCTAATACATTTACCATTTCACTATGAATTTCCATTGTCTTTAAACCTTTTTTACAAAGAATCACTGCACGATTTTCAATATTTTCCATTTTAAAAAATAACACTGCTACGTTTACTTTAAGCTGCTATATTTATACGAATGAATTGATAGATCGACTTGTAACTTCACTTATGTTCATACGAAGGTGTCACTACGCGAACTTTTCAATTAGCCTAGTACAGCCAGTATTCACTATATTTTTCTCTATAATTTGTTTTCAATTACCGTAAATTACCTTGAACTTCATATCATTTGGTTAGTCGTAAAATATTTTCCTGTTCATTCCAATTATACATAGATTGTCTAAAGAAAACATGCGCCTGCTTTTGTATCTAGGTGCCGAATAAGGGTTCAACAGATCCAACTTCTCCGCAAAGATTCTACAGATTACATTAAAAAAAAACTTAAATACTTATCTAAGATTTGACGCTCTTTTCAAATATTATTTTCCGTAATCGAAGGGTTGCGGACAACTCGACCATATTTGAGTCAACCAAAACAGTGTTATATCCATATATGAGGATAGAGTGAAAAGTCAGACACTTTTCCGATAGATCGCATTTCTGCTTTCATTACTGAAACATAGCTTCTTTTCTAGTAAGGCTTCATGAATTTCAACATTTAGCTTTGTTCTTTCTGACAATCTTCAGAAGCAGATAAATGCAAAATTTTTGCTATCATGGAAAAAAGCTAATTTCGTGTATTGATTAAACACTACGTTTTGCGTGGTAAACCCATCTTGCAAAGCGAAGAAAAAGATTATTCTGCTATATTCTGCTGGCCATGGTTTATAAGTTGTTTACTAAGTTTCCATGTGATCCAACCAACACGAGTAACGCTTAACCCATAGTCGTCATAGCATTTTTTAAAAGACATGTCCTACAGGTTGAATCTCATCTCTCATATGCAATCACCATTTTGGTTATGTAATCGTAGCCATCAGATCGCTTGGGTTTTTCCCTGTCTGAGCAGGTTTTTCCATTTCACGTCATTTTATTACTTCAATTAATTCATTTTTATTTACTGGCATTTGGTTTGTAGTAAACTAACCAAACCGATACAACTTAGAGAAAATAAAATGGCGAACATGGTCGTGTTGTTAAAACCAGTATAACTATCATACGACATTGATTAAAAATGCTTAAAAAATTGCCATTTTCCCCCTAAAAAATGGCCGGATTTAATCTCAATATTTCAATTCATCTTTTGGAACCTTTGGTGTGAAACACTAAACTCGAAGAGATCTACCACTAAACACCAAATCACTTTTTTAAACTTCTCGAAACACGTTTCGCTAACCATTGTTAGTTATTTAATCTAGATTAAATGATCTCCTAATGATGCTAACATGGTTAACGAAACGTGCGTCGAGAAGTTTAAAAAAGTGATTTGGATCAGTGAGTTGGAAAAGTGATTTTCTGAGCGCTATAGCCGTATGATAACCGATTATTTTTGGTCAGGAATTGAAGATTTCAATCTGAACAATATGTGGTTCCAACAAGACGTCGCCAGAAGCCACACAACACGACCAAGTTTGGCTTTATTGCGCGAGAAGTCTCCAGGCCGCGTAATTTTGAGATTTGATGATGTCAATTGGTCGCCGAGATTAAACTTTTGGATTTGGATTTTTTTTGTGGGGCTACGCGAAACAGCGTGTCTACATAGACAATCCTCAAAGTCTTGAGCAGTTGAAAACCAACATTTGTCAAAGTCATCGAAAATTACCTCAAAAGGAGTCGTGCAAGCGGTCAAGTGGTGGACATTTAAATGATGTATTCCACACTTAATGACCAAATCCAAGCAAAAAAATTAATAAAAAGTACATTGAAATCTCAATTCTTTGTGTGCTTTTCTTAATTTTACTTTCCGAAGCACAAAATGGACCCTTTTACAATGTTGAAAATATAAAATTTACCTCTAATAATCATATGACCTCACTGTTTCCATTTATAGGGTTGAAGTTCAATTTCTTTTATGAACACGCATTACTAAACCTGATATTTTTAATCAACCAAAGTGTATTTTTATTTAGACTGTGTATTTTATTATAGATATTTATGGAAAAATAATTTCACTGTTTCAGTGTTGTTATGAGACGGGAACAAGTTCTGAAAATATGTCTGAATCATTGGCTTACTAAGGACATTGAATATCTGTCAAAAGACGATCGGACCTGGCTATTCTACGCACCAGATTTCTCTGAGGGCGAGCTCAATCGCGATCAATTCTGTTTGCGATTCAAGAACGCGAATATAGCTGCGGAATTCAAGCAAGCTGCTGTAGACGCCTTAGAACAGATCACTGACGATGTTAAAACCGAAACCGAAGGTAAGAGTCGACATAATACAGGAACGAGTGGTAGTTCAAATGACCCGACTATAAACGAGGGTAAGAATGAGCATGATGAAATTTTAACAGACAGTTTTAATATAGTGAATAGCTTTAACGTTAATAGGAACTTGCTATTAATTTCATCTGCGGCTGTGATTATATTCGCATTTTGTGTTTTACAACGTAGCTCTCAACCTTGAGTTCACACATCGTCTAAAAAATAAACCGAACTTTTGCACCTCTGGGAACAAAAAACTAGAAGAACAGTAAACTAAAACACTTCTATATATTTCTATTAAATATAAATTCTATTATATTTACATCAACATAACATGCATACGGAACAAGAGCATTTCAAAATATGTAAGTCATATTTTTACTTATTCAGACCTGTGGTTACGGTATTGAATGTAAATAGTCAGAGGTCAGGCAAGTAGTGGGTGATAATAAAGGTGCTGGCTGCTTTTTAGTTCATTGCTTCATTGACTTCAGCAGCCGTACGTGTATGATCCAATTCCAAAATAATATTCTTGCTATTAGGAAGGAATATGACGAATTTGGATAACCAAAGCTTTCACTATAATTGTTCATATATTCACTATATTTTTACTTCTTCGGGCGACCACTTTTTGGATCACTTCCAATTCACTCCCGGTCGTCGTTGAATCGAGTAAAACAATATGGTAAAAGAAATCATAAGCATAAACCTATTTTAGTAACTAATTTTTCAGTAGTTTGACGCTTAATTTAATGTTGTACCATCATGGTTTTCCCTCAATGGTCACGAAACAACTATTAAGCTGGATCAACACTAATAAAATTTTGCATGTGTGTTGAATTTACCGGAACAATTGTTTGAATTATCTGGTTGACAACATATGGTTCGTGTGCATGCTGTGCGGCGATAATATTCGTGTGTAGCTTTGTGTCATTGCGTTTAGATTGCCGCGCAGGCACACCACATACGACACATACAGCCCGCACAACGCAAATTTTTATTGATGTGGACCCAGCTTTAGATGTTCGAATGTACAAAAGATTTCGTAAGGCCATGACTAATATATGATAAATATATGTAATGCACGGGTATGTTGTTACTAGTATCATTTCTAGAGTAAACGTTCTGTTTTGTTTTAGACCGCGGTTTTTTCTGTGTTCTGTGATATTTAACAAACTTACCTTGCATACTTTCATTGTTAAGAATAAATTGTTATCAGATATTTAATTGTTTCTTTATGTTTTTTTATTATTATCCCATCATTTTCGAACAATAGAATTGTCGATTTATTATGAATATCTTACAAAGTGTACATACTGTTCTATCTGAATAACTAAGAATTATTGTCCCTAATAATATCTATTGACCGATGATTAACAAAAATATAACGTGAAGTTGTCATTTTTCCCATTACTGCATTCCTGTCTTGTCTCGTTTAGTATACAGGATGTAAGGGAAAGTAAATTCGAAAATTTAACCAACTATAACTTCAAAGTTATAAAATCTCTAATCAAAAAGCTGTGATAAGAATTGACATTTTAAGCAAATATTTGTAAAAATTTATTTGGTAAATATTAACTGGTTGTTCCTTAATGAAAAAATCAAATAATTTTGAGTAATATATTGAGGGTCGCTATTATCTATGGAAACAGTCAAATATCTCGCGAACGCTGTGAGATTTCTCAATGAAATGTTGTATACAAACATGGTGCAACACAAGCAGAAAATGTTTGCCACTTTTTGGGTATATTTTCATTTTTTCTTCTTGTCGCATATTTGAAATCCAAGACCAACTTGATTTTTTTTAACGGCAACATTACTTGAATTTGGCATTGTTGTAAATAGCATTTTTTCTGAATTCAGCGAGGTAAATATTGTATCCTTTTTTTCAAAATAGATTTAAAAAAAAATGACTAAAAGGTGTTTCGGTCTGTTTCTATTTTCGTCGGTGTGCTCTGTTTAATAGCCTACCAAATATAAACTATATATAAGTTATCCTTGGATTTCAAATACACGACAAGAAAAAAAAGAGATATTTGACCGTTTTCATACATAATAGCGGTCCTGTATAATAAATATAAGTAATAAATTACAAATAAACTTATGAACATTGTTAATACAATTAAAAAAAAAATAAGATTCACGTCATACATCAGCGAACACCGATGCGAAAGCAACCACAAAAAAAAACAGCAACAAAAATTATTTCAGTGTATGTCAGAGCGTGTCCACTTAAACAAAAAATCTATTTTGTGCGCGAATATTATGATATATTTCTGATTTACGGAGAAACTCTCCAAAATTCCCATGAAGCTAGGCTGGTTTATTTATGGGCAATGATACTCAGAAAGGCTGTTTCTAGTTCGATAAATATCTGTCTACGTTTCTCAAAGACGTTTGGATATGATTAGTGTGGTTCTAAAATTTCAAGAATGAGGGCGGTAGCCAGAAGTTGGTCCTGAAGTCGAAGAACGAATTTCACATCATGTCGAAGAGGATTCTACCAAAAATTTTCGAAGTGCGATAAGTTGGAGTTTCCCATTGTATTGTACATAGAACCCAAAAGAGCAATTACTCTACTTTTATCATGTATGAAGAGTATAAGCATTTTATCCGCTGATTTTTCACACAGGCAAAAATATCGTATAGCTAGCTCATTGAAGGAAATAATGTATATATAATATATATATAGTAATGACGTATAATATTGTATAGCTAGCTCAATGAAAGAAATAATAATTTGATGACGGATAATACGTCATCAAAATCTATATATTTTTTCCTTTATTTGGGTTTTTCGCCACTATCTAAAACTCAAAAAATATCAAAAATACCTGTTCTTATGTAAAAAAAGGATCACTGGGTAAAAACAAAAAACCAAACGGAGACATTTTTTTTTAGGATATAAAAATGTTATAAAAAAAATTTCAAACTTTTAACGTTAACGTTTCGGAGGGTACTCTCCCTCCGTTTTCAAAACTAAACTAAAAAATAAATTATATTAATTTATAATATATAAAGTAACGAGTGAAAGTAAATATATTTTTTTTTATGTCAACGATACTTACATTTACAACAATAGATTTTCATGACAGTGACATACTACCAAAAAATATATATAGGTAATGTTTACTGTGTGATTGTTTATTGTACTGATTGTGTATTCAAATAATTAAATGTGTTTAATTGTATTCTTAAGAATCGGGAACCATATTGAATTTAAATCTATATATACGTTTATATAGGCGACACATCTAGACCGTTAGATGTTAGAATAAATGAACATAAAAGCCTTCTTAGAAAGGGCGATTTTAATAAATCTAGAATTTGTCAACATGCATGGGAATCGGGTCATAAAATCAATTGGAATAATTCCAAAACGGTATTAAAAGAATCGGTAACAAAATACAGAAGATTAAAAGAAACCGCTATAATTAATTTAAATAAAAATAACTGTATTGCAATGCCTTCGGTGGGTTTAAATTCAATATGGTTCCCGATTCTTAAGAATACAATTAAACAAATTTAAATATTTGAATACACAATCAGTACAATAAACAATCACACAGTAAACATTACCTATATATATTTTTTGGTAGTATGTCACTATCATGAAAATCTATTGTTGTCAATGTAAGTATCGTTGACATACAAAAAAAAATTATTTACTTTCACTCGTTACTTTATATATTACAAATTAATATAATTTATTTTTTAGTTTAGTTTTGAAAACGGGGGGAGAGTACCCTCCGAAACGTTAACGTTAAAAGTTTGTAAACATTTTTATATCTTTAAAATTTTGTTCGTTAGGCAAATTTGTTACAAAAAAGAATCACTGAGAAATTTGTCTCCGTTTGGTTTTTTGTTTTTACCCAGTGATTCTTTCTTTACATAAGAACAGGAATTTTTGATATTTTTTGATGTTTAGATAGTGGCGAAAAACGCAAATAAAGGAAAAAAAATATATGAACATGCCACAATCATTCAGACATCAAAATCTACGACACTCACGTGAGTGTCGTAGATTTTGGTGTCGTTGATTTTGTGGCAACATTATGACGTTATAATGTTGCCACATCAACACCAAAATAGCCAGACTTTGGGTATTTTTGTATGATCGATAAAACTGTAAATAAAAAAAGTAACACAAAAAGTTTTTTCTCTAAAACTTTTTATAAAAAATCTCGTTTTGAAACTTCTGCTTGTGAACATAGCGGCTTTTAATTTTGTTCACACAAACTTTAACTATTACTAAACAACTTTCCGCATCTGCATCGCTGTTCATGTAAATTCAGGGGATTAACTTCTAGTCTGTCAAATACACTTTTGCGATTCGACCATCTTTCAATCTCTTCTTCTGTATGCCTGATGCTGTTGATCCAGATCTGTGGTGTAACTGTTGATAAGCTTCTTTCCACATATCCAAACAGTTATCAATCGTCCTTTCATCTCGACCTATATGACGATTGTAATAATTTTTGACCCCCCCCCATATCAATTCTATAGGATTGAATATGCAATGATAGGGGGAAGACGTAATCGATCACAACATGAAAGTGGCAGATTCGACGAAGAAAATTGTGTTAGGCCGGCAACACTGTCCAGAACTACAAACCTAAATGTTATCTTGACAGCGAATTCACAGAATATAATCCACCGGCTCGCCGTATTTTATCCTATTCTAATAGGATTAGAGGAAGAAGGAAAGAGAGTGCTTCGAGCTTTAAATTAGCAATAGATTTTTCTAGACTGTTGACGTGCAACCATTATTTCCCTGAATGAGCTTTAAATGGTTTATTGGCCAAAACTAAAGGAATCCAACAAAGAAAGTTCCTTTTTAGTAATGTTCCATGAATTTCAAGCCGATATAACATTTTTTTTGTTTTGACACTCTGCGAAAGCAATTAGGTTCGATATCGTTCGAATTGTATGTGTTGATTAGACACTACTTTTTGCGTGGAAAAACCATCGCGAAAAACGGAAGCAAAGTTGAAAAGGTGTTATGGGGACCCTACTACTTTTCATTTCATGGTTGTTGAGATCATAAAAATTGCCGGGCGAACACGTACGAAACATCCTATACCAACATTTGGGATAAAAAAGCTGTAAGGGCGATAGGTGCCATGTTTGCTCATTACGGATCAAGAACGGAATCGGGTGACCACAACGATGTTTAGACATGTATAAGAGGCATCCGAAGGATTTTCTGCGGTAATTCATGTTTAATAAAGCTTGGATTAATCACTACATGCCAGAAAGAAGAAACCGTCAAAACAGTGGGTTTTACACGAGAACGTGCCATGCCATCGAAGACCATGTGAAGACCAAATGACGATTACATGAGAGTATTAGCCAAATTTTACAAAAAGTTAAAACAAAAGGCCACCATTTGAATAAGAGAAAAGTGTAGTTCACTACGACAATGCTTTCGCCCATTCGTCCGCCGTGCATTGATATCGTCCAATTTGGGCTATCATTTACATGAATCCACCCTATTCTCCTAACTAAAGCAACCAATTTTTTTTCTCTTTCCAAGCATGAAGTAATGACTAGCTGGGAAAGCAATTCACATCAAATGAAGAAATCATAATCGTCGAAACCGGGTTATTTTGGCTACCATAGTTGGAAAACTCGATCAATTTAAGAAGTTATCACTCCTGATCATGATTAAATATGTTTTTACTTCAAACATGTGAAGCATTTTAGATTAACTCTTCTATTAGAACCTTCGGTGTGAAACAAAAATTCGAAGAGGTTTATCACTAAACACCAAATCACTTTATTTATACTTCTTGGCGCACGTTTCGCTTACCATGTCAGCATGATCATCATGAGATAATTCAATCTAATTTAATTGAATCATCTCCTGATAATCCTAACATGATTAGCACAACGCGCGACGTGAAGTTTAAAAAAAATAATTTGGCGTTTACTAGTGAATCTCTTCGAGTTTAATGTAAAGAATTGTTTGAGCAAATGTAAAACATTGTTGATGGTCCCCTTGAAAACACATTAAGTTCTACGGGTAAAAGTCCAAAGCAGCTCTATTGACAAACGTAGCCTATCAAACTCGCAATGCTTTCGAGCCCATAGCAGCATGATGGATTATAAGGAGAGTCGATACATACTTGCCGTAGACCTCCTCTCGCTCAACTAGGCAAGTACTACCCATTTCAAAAATATACGTTTCCCGAGGATCTCCTGATATATTGAGTATTATTTATTATATAAGGTGTGACTATTAAATAACGAGACTGACGCTGTAAAATATTTTATTTTGATTTCATGCATGTTTACTTGTTATCTCCTTCAATATACACCCCTCCTTTATCCCTACAACGCTCCATGCGAATCTTCCATTGTTTGAAACACTGCTGGAAGTCTTCTTTTGTCAGCTCCTTCAGAACGCGCGCCGCTTTCTCTTTCACAGCTCCAATGGACTCAAATTTTGTCCCTTTTAATGCAGATTTCATCTTAGGAAACAGAAGTCGCACCGCGCAAAATCCGGCGAATAAGGCGGATGGTCTAACCCTGGGATGCTATAATTGGCTAGAAATATCTTGACAGACAATGCGGAATCAGCCGGCGCATTGTCTTGGTGGAGAACCCATGACTTGTCTTTCCACAATTTGGGTCGTTTTTTCATATTTTTCGGCAACAACGTGAATGTGGTAATGTTGAGTAATAGTTTGACCTTCAGGAACTCAGTGAAGGTACACAGTGCCATGAATATAGAAAAAACAATCATCATTGCTTTGAATTTTGATTTGCCCATTCGAGCTTTTTTAGATCTCGGTGAATTTGAGCTCTTCCAGTGCATGGGTTGGCGTTTCGTTTCAGGATCATAAGTAAAAAACTACGATTCGTCACATGTTATTATCCCTTTCAATAAGTTTGGGTCATTTTCAAGGGCATTCAAAGTATCAGTACAAACATTTTTGCGAGCTTCTTGTTTAAACGTGAGAATTTTAGGCACCATTTTGGCACACACTTTTTGCATGTTAAAATTATTATGTAAAATTTGTCGTACGCATTCTTTGTCAATTCCTACAGTTTCAGCAATCGCACGAATACTTAACTGACGGTCAGATCGAGCCAGATTACCGATTTTTTCGATATTGTCATCCGTTTTTGACGTAAAAGGGTGACCCGAGTGTGGATCATCTTCAACGTCTTCTCTCTCGGTCATCTTGAAAACGCTTAAACCATTCAAAAACACGTGCACATACACTTCTTTCAATAAATTAGAAGTTTCGGTTGTTTCAAATAAAATTTCACAACAATTCGTTGTTCTATTGTTATACTTAACATTTTCCGGCAAAACAAAAAAACAACTCCAATGCGAACGAAGGCTACGATTATACGGATTTGTTTACAGAAGCGAGAGGTACTGCATTCGAAAAAGAAGGCTTCGTGCTAAAGAGCTTTGGGTCGTTGGGATTTGACGCATGCATACTTCTTCTGTAGCAGCGTCAGTCTCGTTATTTAATAGCCACACCTCGCACACTGGTGACCAGATAAATAGAACTGTTACAATAATAGACACTATTTCGCAAATAAAGTTGTAATAGCATACGTCATTAGTACAATAACATGTATAATATAAATATGTAACAAAAAAGGGAAAGCATAATATCAAACTTAGTTTTAAAAAAATACTATTAACATGATATTTAACAAAAATTTAGAAAAAGGACATGAAAATGTGATCATAAAAATAGAGCTATAAAATGTATAAAACAGTAAATATTATTTCTTCGCGTTTTACTGTTAATGTATCGGCACGTTTTGTTTCTTTCAAGCGTTGAAATTAAAAAAAGTAAAAACAAACTTGGTCGAATAATAATTTTGTTAGAAATGGGTCGTAACGTCCATTGGACAGCTGTTGAAAGAATGCAAATTTTAACATTGCGGAAAGAAGCAAAGTTACTAACGGAAATTGCAAGGATTGTCGGTCATTAAAAAAAAATAGTGGAAAATGTTCTAAAAAGCAACCCGTTCGCAAAAACCGTGGAGTTAAAAAAACGACCCCTCATACTGACAGGCAGATGGTCCGAATAAAACGACTCATTCAAATCGTCTACTGAAATTAAAAGCAAACTGGGGTTAGTTCAAGAACAATAAGCCAACAGCCAAAAAAGTCCCTTATTATCCGCCGAGAATGTAAAACAACGTTTAAAGTTTACCCAAGATCAGTTAAATTGGTATCGGGCGCAATATTTTATGGAACGATGAAACAAAAATACATTTAATAGGTTTTGATGGTAGGCGATATGTTAGGAGACCACCCAACCAAGAATTATTACCAAAACATGGTATTAAAACTGTAAAGCATGGGGGCGGTAATATAAAGCTGAGGGCAGCTTTTGCATGATATGATTTAGGACCAATTTACTGGATTAAAAAAGAACATGGACCAAAATGAGTACATCCCATTCTTCAGGGAGTCATGCTGCATTTTCAGAAGAAAATATTCTGTTGGTATGGAAATATTAACAGGATAATGATCCGAATTATACTGCTTGAAAACGAAACAATTTCTTAGTGACAATAAAGTGGATTTATTGCCGTGGCCTTCCCAATAACCGGACCTCAATCCCATTGAGAACTTGTGGAGTTACCTCAAGAATGGCGTGTGTAAACAAAACGAGAAACAAACTTGAACTTTGAGAAGTGATTCAAAAAGAATGGGAAGCTGTACCATTAGAAATGTGGCAAAGTCTCGTAAACTCTACACTCAAAAGGTGCACCGAAATAATAAAACACAAAGGTCATACAAGAAGTATTAAATGTCCAAAAAATGTGTATGTGTTACTTAGTACTTTTGTTAACTGCTAAATAATATGTATTGTCCTTGTTTCTTGGTTGGCTTTATTTTTATGACCACATTTTCATGTTCTTTTTTCAAAATTATTAAATATTATGTTTGCAGTATTTTTTAAAACTAAGTTTGATATTAGGTTTTCCCCTTTTTGTTAAATGCAGTAGGGCCTCGTTAATCTGGAGAGGCAAAAACAAGAGCCTTTCCCCATTATCGAGGCGTCCGGATTATAATATGCCATATTTAATGGTAATAAAACACATTTTTAACCCCTTCTTTAATCAATTTTTAAATTAAAGCATAAAGACAAAAATGTACATGTTCAAAATTACAACCATGTAAGAAAAACAGTAAGTTAAAATAAAACATTAGTTAATTCTTCTTGAAAAAGTTTGTAATACACTTCTGTTTATAATTTTCGCACTTCATTTCAAAAGCCCAGTCTCTAAGTCGACGAAGAAACATAACTTCGTGGCTATCAAATTCATTATCTTCAGCCCATTTTAAAGCAGTGTTTAAATCTCCTACTGCCTCTGAATTACCAACTTTTTCGGAGGCGAGATTTTCAACGCTATTATCCTCATCTTGATCTTCACTTCATATCTTTGTAACTCGCTTTCGGCAACCCCAGCAGCCCATTCTTGAGCTTCTGCCTCACTTATTTGAGGGTATATCATTGAGGGTATATATTTGAGGGTATAGCATTGGGTCCCCTCAACCTATTAAAAAGCTGGACTAAAGGAACATCATCTTCTGGTTCGTCATTATCAGTGAGAAATCCACGGTGCAAATTCTTCCATGTTTTGTTAATTAGGGATGCCTTAACATCGGCCCAGTAATTAGCCAAAAGAAAAACTGTGTCCTTTAAAGATATCGATTTTAATGAGTCCATGAGGTTTAATGATTTTAATGAGTCCTCTCGCACAATCTCCTCTTCAGTTAACACTTCATATCTTTGTAACTCGCTTTCGGCACCACCAACACCCCATTCTTGAGCTTCTGCCTTCTGCCTGCCTATACCAAACTTTCGAGCAATGATAGGGTAGCTGTCACCTTTATCTAACATTTCTATAATCCGCAATTTGTCTTTTAATGGCAATGTTGAATGTTTACGTGGCGGCGCCATGATGTTAGCGAGCGTGCTAAATTGACACTGTAGACGGAAGGCGATAAACAAAAGACTGACGACGGATTGGCTCATGGCAGCCCGCACCTACACCCGCCTCCCCCGCGAACCCCATTGCCCGGCCGGATTACAGCGATCACCGAACAAGCGCGAGTCCGAATTAACGAGGCCCTACTGTATTTATATAATATTGTACTAATTACGTTGCTATTACAACTTCATTTGCCAAACAGTATCTTTAATCGTACCGGCTATATTTCTCTGTCTACCACTGTATATACAGAGTGCTCAAGTTTTAAGGTTCCAAACTTCAAGAAGTGATTCTAAATTGAATTTCCAACAAAAAAATACTCCTCAAGATGGCAGTTCTAATTGGGGTTTTTGATTTTGGGCCCGATTTTGTTTGTTTTTTCATAAAATCGCTGATTAATTCCAAACTATTGATTCTACAAGAAATTTAATAACATATTACTTGTTACATATTAGTTATAATTTTAATGATATGTTAGTTCTTAAATGTTAGTGTTATCGAAGATATTGTTAAATTTTTTCGATAAATCCGTTCAACAATCAAAAAAAGTTTCATTTGAGAATGTTCAAATAAGCTTATAACCTGGAAGTGAATGACCCTGAGCTGTAGTAGTTAGTACTTGGATGGGTAATCCTCCGAGGAAAGACTAAGGTTGTATAATGCATTTCAATAGATAAGAGTGCAAAATTTGACAACGAATCGCCCCTCGGTTAAGCCAGTTAGTTGGGTAAAGTCTGAAACCTTTTGAGGTATTATGTCAGTCGGTAGGGCTTTCTAGAAACTAAAATTTAGCACAAGACAATTGTTAATAAGCCTGAGGGATAACACATAGCTGATTATCATGGTTCGAACCCCACGCTAGGCTGTAGATCCAGTCGTTAAATAGCCTTAGTTATTGATGCGCGTCTAATTCTAAAACTTCTCATTTTTCCAAATAAGCTTCATATTTCCTTATGATAAGTAGTATTTCCTTAAATATAATAAAGTCAAATAATTTTTATGCTCTATCAGTTTTCACAAGAGATATGTTTGCAGATTATTGCTTCACCCTGTATATTAAGAATTTGGGTTATCCAGACCAAGCTTCAGAGGTTTAATTCTTCTATTGGAACCTTCGGTGTGAAACACTAAACTCAAAGAGATTTAACCCTAAACACCAAATCACTTTTTTAAAGTTCTCGACGCACGTTTCGCTAACTATGTTAGCATCATCAGGAGGTGATTTAATCTAAGATTAGTCTGAGGGAGATTGAATCTGATCTGGTGATTAAATCATCTCCTGATGATGATAACATGGTTAGCGAAACATGCGTCGAGAACTTAAAAAAAGTGATTTGGGGTTTAGTGGTAAATCTCTTCGTTTAATAAACTTTGGTTCAGTGGGGTGCGCAAATATTGTTCGTGTTCTTCTCAATAATACTGCCAGTAGAGTGTATGTAGATTTACAGACCGTGTAAATTTATCCCTTGAAACCATTTCTGCGAAAAGCTTGGCTGCTAGGAACTAATAATAAGCATTTTAACCATCTTAACTATCAAAATGACTGTCTTAACTTACATCTAGACCAAATGACTAAAAAACTGATCCTCGTTACAAAAAAGTACAGTCCAATGTTATCGGTCTCAATATATCTTGAACTATTGCCTAAAGAAACTAAAAAACTCTAAAATAATCCGGTATTTATAATGTTTATAACGTTAAAACAATTTTTTGAAAAAAAAAATAAAAAGATGTAATAGGCTCTTAAATACATGTTTTCACTGAAAAATATTTAAAGAGAAAACTGAAATTCTGCTCGAGAAATGATACTAGTTGATAAATTTTATTTTGCAATCTTTGGTGTTAAATGAAAACTTAATAATGAATTTTCCATTCACACCGAAATTTATTGAAATTACTCAAGGCGCGTTTCACTAACCAAGTTAGCACCATCAAGAAATTCAGTGGCTGCTCGTGAGGGAGGGCGTTGGGGCGTCGTCCCTCCAGCATTTATCAGTAAACATTTTTTCAGAGCAAAATAACATATTTTATTTCCGTTCACCTCTTGTATATGTAAAAAGGAGGAAGTGGAAAGTAATCAAATTCTTCAGCAGCACTATTTTCTTCTACACCCTCCCACTTTAAAAACACTAGCCGCCACTGAAGAAATTATAACTAAAAAGGATACTGCTTACGTCATCTGGGTATAACAAGCAGAATTTAAACATCTGAATGTTATACAGCGTACACATAATATTTGAATATGGCCTTAATAGTCCTTTATGTGGCGTAATCATTGTATCCATCTTCTGCGGCATCCCCTGACCTCTTTCCTACGGCAGCTTTGCTTGATTTTTTTCGGTGTCCGAAACAATGTTAATTCTAATGAAATCGCCTCATTACGAGAATGTTCCCAGTATTGAGGGTACCGTGCTGAGTGAGATACTACCAGGTCTCTAAATATGAAACCGGAATTTGCCCATACACGACCCTAGCTGTCAATGTATTTACCGCTAAACCGCGTCATTGGCGCCATTTCCTTGTTGACATCTGACAAATATTTTCAACTCACAACAATACTACTTTCATATAACAGCATAATTTGTAATAGCGTTGAACATGTCGAATTTTGTGCCTGGAAACTACGATTTGCGGACAGCATTGATTTTCTGTTACCATTTGAAGAAAACTGCTGCAGAATTGCATCGAATGCTTGTTGAAGCTTACAGTGAGCATGCTCTGGGCAAATCACAGTGCTTTGACTGGTTTAATAAATTCAAAAGTGGCGATTTTGAGATATATATATATATATATATATATATATATATATATATATATATATATATATATATATATATATATATATCTATATATCTATATATCTATATATCTATATATCTATATATATATATATATATCTATATATATATATATATATATATATATATATATATATATATATATATATATATATATATATATATATATATATATATATATATATATATCTATATATCTATATATCTATATATATATATATATATATATATATATATATATATATATATATATATATATATATATATATATCAATTAAATCTCTATATGTTTGAAAGACATGGGAAAGATCCAGAAGATGGGAAAATGAATTCCACATGAACTAAATGAAATATAGCTGGAAAACCGAAAAACCACTTGCGAAATGCTGCTCGCCAGGTACAAAAGAAAGTAATTCATTTCAGTAGAGTCATTTCTCCATCGAATTGTTACTGGCGATGAAACGTGGATGTATTGAGAATCCTAAGCGTAAAAGATCATGGGCAACGTCATCGACAGCATTGTTGGATGAGGGTGACGCTCAGATGCAACAACAACTCGCGGATTAATTAAAGGTGACAAGAGAAACCATATCTATACGTTGAAAGCCATGGGAATCCAGAAGATGGGTTGTTGTTCCACATCAACTGAATGAAAGACAATACAAAAACCGAAAAACCTTGCGAAACGCTGCTCGCCAGGTACAAAGGAAAGTCACTTCTCCATCGAATTGTGATGTGATGAAAAGTGGATATATTTTGAGAATCCCGAGCGTAAAAAATCATGGGTAACTCCAAGCAAACCATCGACATCGACTGCAAGGCCAATTCGCTATGGACGGAAGACAATGCTGTGTGTTTGGTGGGATTAGAAGGGTGTGGTCTATTATGAGCTGCTTAAATCTGGCGAAACCGTTAATACTGAATGCAACGACAACAAATGATCGATTTGAATCACGTTTTGCGTGAAAAACGACCAGAATATCAAAAAAGGCAACAAAGTGATTTTGCTTCATGATAATACGCCATCACACACAGCAAAACTGGTCAAGGGAACGATTGAGGCCTTTAGTTGGAAATTACTTTCGCATACGGCTTACTCACCAGACTTGACTCCGTCCGATTACTACTTATTGGCACTTGCTGAGCAACGTTTCACTTCTTATGAAAAGGGCTCGATGATTGGTTTGCTTCAAAAAAAGCAAAACATTTTTTGGCGTGGCATCAACAAATTGTCAGCCAGTTTGGAAATATGTATAGCTAGCGATGGGCAATATTCATATTTACATACCTGGTAAAACAATAGTTATAAAATATTTTAGAATGCTCATTATTCCTTCTAAAAGTCCTTTGTATAGAATAAATTCTTGCAGTTTTTTCTTCTAAGACTTTCAATAATTATTTTTCTTTAAACAACTTGTGTTCTTTTTTAAGACAAATGACATTTGTATTCTGATTAATATGTATCTATTGATTTCATTTATTCTGTTACATAATCAAATTATTGAAATTTCGTTTTAGTTAAGCATTTGTAGAGTTTTTAAATATGAGTGTCAGAACTTTCAAACGTAATAGCGGCAACACTGTTTAAAATGTAAATGTCACTTCACCATGGAAGTGGAAATGTCCATTTCACCATGGAAAAATACAAGATACGCGAACTTGGCTCTAGAGCCTTTGGAAGGCGACCCCCCCACCGTGTAAAAAAATAATATTTTCTGACGAACCGCACTTTCTGGCTTAATGGATTTGTGAATAAACCTAAACATGGGTTTGTAAACAGAATTTAGTTCGATGAAAACCCTCAAGTGATTTGGGAGTTCACTTTATTTCATTAATTAGTCACTAGTTGGTGTGGTTTTGGGCTGACTTTTTTTTTTTATGACGATGATAGATATCGTGTTATTTGTTAATGATGAACGCTATAGGAATATGTTAACAATGTTTTCTTTCAACAAAACTATGCAACTTATCACACATTTCACCAGACAATCGATTTATTGCGAGAAAAGTTTCCTGGGAACGTTATTTCACTAAATGGTATTGCCAACTGGCAACCAAGATCATGCGATCTCACGCCCTTTGGTTTTTTTTGTGAGGTTATATTAAATTTCCGATTTACAGAAACAAACCTGGAACAATTCTTGACCTTAAACGAAACATGAAAGCCACCATTGAAAATACACTATGCGATATGTTTGAACATTTGAACATTATTTTCAAAATATAATGCCATTATTTATTCTTCAAAATAAATTCCGGCATTATTACTCATTGTGCCTGATTTTAAAGTTCTGACACTCCTACTGGATTAGTGATCTTATTGGATCAATGACTCTAATTGATAAGTGATCTAAAACATATTGAAAAAAACATTGAAATATTTTTTAGGAGTTTATAGAGCATCAATTCGGTATATTCAAAACCTATTCGCTATATAATTGCTGAAAAATAGCTTCTAAAAAACATTTGGTTCTGGAAATAAACCAACATTTACTCTAGGAAGCAAAATCTACAAAAAAGTTTCATATATAATTATGAAAAATGAATTTGTCTATGTTTTCCAAAATACTTTCGGTACCATGCTTATCGTTATTACCTTTTATCCACTCTCTCCAATACCGCTATAATTAGCCATTCTTATCCCCTAACAGTCTGTTGTAAATGTTCTTTCACTTTAGTCATTGACTTATTATATTGTGGTAGTTCGATTTCTAGAAATTAATGAAATGAATTAAAATAAAAATGTTTTTAAATATTTCTCGTTTCAAAAATAAACAAGTCTTATAAAAAGGTATATTTTATCTGTATTGTTTACATTCCAAAAACAAGTTATTTTTATTTTGGGAATGTACCAATTATATCGAATTTCGTACAAATTGGTATTTTACAATACAAGTGAAATACAGTGTTGTGAAAAAATATAAACTCAAAACATTTTTGGAAATTTATTTTTATTAATATACCCTCAAGAGAAGCACTTCTGTGCTTCCCAATTCAGGAGCACATGGTCGTATGTCTTATGTCTTGGATTATTAATATATTTTGATTCAATTAACCAATTGAATAACTTTTTTAAATTTAAACCTCAATCAGTATAGAAAAAGACTATATGTATAGAATGTTCCAAAAAATAATAGTATTCCTAATAAATCAGCAAAACCATCGAAAAAATCAGCAAAAATAATTTAAAAAAAAAATGTTATAATCAGGTGTTCTATTCAACTATCATATCTAGGCGAAATTAATAAGGAAATTAAAGGGGACTTATACATTCAGATACTTATTACATAATTTAGCTTTATTTTAAAAAATATATTTATTTAGTTAGGTAAAGTTTACTGGTATGATGCTCTTCAAAAACGGATTTGATCTCGCTTTCACTCTCTTTGTCGTCGAAAATATGAGTTCCCTCATATAACGCTTCTACTTCAGATGCACAGCGAGTATGAGAACGCTTGTTCATTTTGAGTTAAATTTGATAATGAAAGAAAGCGATAAATAAATATTAAAAAAAAATTAAAATCAAAGTTTTCAATAAAAATACTATAGAAAATATAATATTTATCATTTACGTACCACAAAGTGTATCAAGTTCGACAAAAAACACTATTTGTGCAAAATGGTTATTTAACGGTTTTTATTTATTGACAGAACATTGACACAACAACAGCACTGGGTGGCGTATACCCATAAACTGACTACGATGGCTTATATTTGTGTTAGTATTCACATCTTAAGATGGCTATGGCGGGGGATCTGTAGTGGGGATAGTAAAAATTTCCCCACTTAAAGTCATCCCGTCAACGTGACCATTTATAAGGGAAAACATTTTTAATTCACCCCTGGGTATCCCTTATCCAGTGCTTCTCTTGAAGGTTAAATATATAAAATAACGGGAGTCTCAGAATGTTTTTCGTTTTTGTTTTGACTGTTACGCGCCAAACACAGATAGCGGGGAGAGGGGAGTAGTGTCAAACGCTTGACGGGCTTTTTAAGTCTAGTAGCGATGGATCGTTTCATGAGCGTTTTATAAAACAACGATTCTTACACTTATTCGACGTCTGTGCAGGACACATTTTAATTTTGCGACCATGATAAATGTGCCAAGTGCAAATTTAATCAAGCGTTGGGTGCGCAAGTTTGAAGAGACAAGGCCGGATAAATCAACTGGGCGCAAAAGACGTGTTAGAGACGATCCACGACAGTCTCTGCAACTCCGTGCAGCTTCTCTACATTTGCACAGATCCACGATCCATCGTATTATTCGCAAAGATTTACATTTCCACCTTTACACAATTGTTATTGTGCAAGAGGTGCAGCTCGATGATCCAGCTAAACGAGTCGAATTCTGCAGGACAATAGAAAATCGTTTTAGGAGCTTCAATCACATATGGTTTTCTGAAGAATAGAATTTCCACACCAAAGGCCACGTGAATAAACAAAATTGCAGATATTCGGCTCCCGACAATCCGCTGGAACTGCACCAGAAAGGATTCTGGAAAGGAAAGGAACACCGTTGTAGTCCGTGAAAACTGTGAGCATCACCTTCTTTTTCGATTGAAATCGACGTGCTTTGCGTGCTCGGTTTTGGCGCATTGGGTACACGCCATTCACTCGCCTGTGAAATCGACGTGCTTTGCGTTCTGAGTGTTGGTGCATTGGGTGCACGCTATTCACTCGCCTGATGTCTGGATTGCGTATCGTACTCATAAACTCACGTCTCGTCTCCAGTAATAATGCTTTTGATAAATGTTGGGTCGGATTCAGCATTGGAAATCATGTCTTTTGCGGTCCATTTTTTGCATGAAATGCAGGTCTTTCGGCACCAACTTTGCTACGACGGAAATCCAAATCATTAATTAAATGTCTTGAACGGATCCATAATCAATGTTCAAGTCTTCTGCTAGCTCACTGATGGTTAATTTGCCGTTATTGACCACCATTTCTTTCACTTTATCGATGTTTTCGTCGGTTTTCGATGTTGATGGCCTGCCAATGCGTTCGTCATCATCGACTTCTGAAGGGTTTGTGCCACTGATAAACGACTGTTTTCTTTGAGAGTATCATTGCCGAAACTCTTTTCCAGGATTTCCAAGGTTATCTCACCATTGAATCCGTATTTAGCGCAAAATTTAATACAAACCCGTTGTTGCAAACGCAATTCCATTTTTAAAATTATAAAAATCAAAAACACAAGACGGCGTAACTTTTACAAATGTCAGGCTATGACGCTGAAATTTGGTGGGAATGTCAATAATAGATGTGACAACCTAGAAAAAAAAAGACAGCTGTAATCGAATGGCTCAGAGCGGCACAGGGTGGTCATTCCGGGAACTTTTTGATCAATGTGGTAGGACGTGAAAGGACAGAAAGCATAAAAGCAGTCCACAAAATAGTTTTGGCCGATCGTAAATTGAAATTACGTGAACTTTAACACTTTAAAGATATCAGAAGGCAGTGTATTCACCATTTTGCATAAACATTTGTCTATGGGAAAGTTCTGTTCGAAGTGGATACCGCGTTTGTTTACTTTGTTTGGATACCGTGTTGTTTATCAAAAACAGCAACGCGTCGACGATTCAGCGCGCTATTTGGAGCTGTTTCAGCGCAATAAAAAGGATTTTTTCATGCGGTATGTAACAACGAATGAAACATGGATCAATGACTATACCCCACAGTCAAATCGGCAGTCAGCTGAGTCGACGGCAACTGGCGCCCAAAACGACCAAAAACGCAAATGTCAGATGGTAAGGTGTAGGCGTTCGTATTTTGGGATGCGCAAGGTATTTTATTCATTAATTACCTTGACAAAGGAAGAATCATCAATAGCGAATATTATATGGCGTTATTGATGCGTTTGAAGGAAGAAATTGCGAAAAAACAACCCCAAATGAAGGAAAAAAGGTGCCCTTTCATCAGGATAATGCACAATGTAAAAGTCGTTCTCAACAAAATGGCAAAATTACATGAATTACACACAGCAAAACTGCTTCCCCATCCACCGTATTCCCCGGATCTGGCTTCCAGCGACTACTACCTGTTTCCAGACCTAAAAAGAAAGCTCAGGGAAAGATTTGGCTCCAATGAAGAAGTGATTGCCGAAACTGAAGCCTATTTTGAGGCCAAAGATAAATCGTTCTACAAAAAAGGCATCGAAATGTAGAGAAGTCATC
The DNA here is from genome assembly GCA_031761425.1 of Cosmopolites sordidus. Lineage (NCBI taxonomy): Eukaryota > Metazoa > Arthropoda > Insecta > Coleoptera > Curculionidae > Cosmopolites > Cosmopolites sordidus. The sequence continues at coordinate 22,270 of JARFXV010002146.1, read as the reverse complement.
CTACAAACTTATTAAGTGATGTGTTATGCATGTCTATTTTAACTTGCTCTAAACTACATTAGTGCTTCAGTCCACATTAAATAAAATTACTTATTATATTTCTTTTTTTCAGTTCAAAAATCAGATGAAGCAAAGCCATCTGACATAGATTCTGATGTTGAATTCGTTTCCGAGACCAAAGTAACACCAGAAGAAGAAAAAGAGGCCATCAGATTAGGTTTGCCACCGAAATTCTTTGCATACAGGTAAGTTCTGTTTTGGCACTTCGTCGATTACTGCGGACATAACTGCCCCAATAAAGGGGAACGTTCTGTTTTATTAAAGGCTACATCATTGTCGGATATCCATTATACCGCTAAGGGTCCAGATTTTGGTTTTTCACCATCTTTTTCTTTCCATTGCTTTTATTCTTGCATTGCTTCATATTATTCCTTGTAATTTTAGAATTTCTACCATTTTTTATCTGATTTCAGCATTTTTTGAACGTACCTTGGACGTTTTCTCCTCCCATCGAGCCTCCCGTATCTTTTTCACCAGGTTGTCCTTCATTCTTACCAAGTGACCATACCAACCTAGTTGTCTTTCTTTGATCTTTTGAAGAATCACTTGCACTCCTAACCTAATTCTTATATCTGAATTTCTCAGTTGGTGTAGTCTTGATACTCCCTCAGTCCTTAGAATCTTCATTTCCATAGCTGTTACATTGGATTTTAGTTTTTGCTTTAGTATCCAAGATTAATTTCCATATATCAGAGTTGGGACAAAGACAGTTTTACAAAACATTAACTTGGTACTTTACTGGCTTCTCTTTTGTTCAAGAATTTTGTTCAAATATCAAAGCATTTATGTCTGCCTCAAAGCAGTCCATTCCCTTTAAAATTAACCGGAGGTATTTCATCTGTTGAATTGATTCTATGTCACTCTATATTAATTTGTATCTCTATTTCTTTCTAGTATATTAGAGTTTTAAACTTAAATAATAGGCTAGTGACATGGAGTTAAATCTGGTTTATATGGTGGATGGTCTTGGATCAATACATTTGAGCGCAATTATCAATAATAGGCCCCGGTGACATTCCGATCATTTGAGACGAATTCTGAGCATTTCTCCAATTTCTCTGTTATCATTCGAATCATAACAACGGAAAGTAATTGTTTGTTTATTGATAAATTCGGAAGAACTTTTAGAACCGTTTTCAATTTACATCCGATCGTCTTTATATCGACTAAATGAGTCAGGATATACCATTATCTTTAGTTTTAAATCCTTAAATGTTTTGATATAAATTATATTTAGTTTCATGCAGAAAAGAGTGCTGCCATAAGTTCATAAGTGTGTAGTTTATAGAAAAACGAACAAAGAGGAATTAAGTTTGCATTATTTTATTTCTTACTTGATACTTTACCTTACTTACTTTAAAATCCTTACCAGTGGTCAATTGTGCTAACCTTAAAATTTCGTGTCAAAATTTCATGACAGTCTGTCTACTAGTTTCTGAGTTGTGCTTTAAGTGACGCTACTTTTGATATTTTTAAAACAATTGAAAAAGAATTGAAAGAATTTCGGGTGTTAATTAAGCATTGCTAATTGATGAAGAAAAATACCGTTGAAGCAAAATAATGGTTTGATAAATATTACCCGGACTCTGTCCCAGGAAAATCAACCATAATTGATTGGTATGCTGAATTCAAACGTGGCCGTACAGCACCGATAATGTTGAACGCTCTGAATGTCCAGATGAGGTGGTAAAGTAAAGCTGATCGTAAAGTAGCTGCAGGAGATAACTGATATCATGAAGATATCGAAAGCAAGTGTTTACACCATTTTGCATGAACTTTTGGAAATAAAATGTGCGTAATGCGTAAATTGTTATCATAATGAGAACCGCGTTTGCTCACAGTGGACTAAAAACAACAACGTATTGATGATTCTGAGTAATGTTTGGAGCTGTTTAAGCGATTTTTTTTCATGCGGTATGTGACAATGGATGAAATATGGACCATAACTACACTCAGGAGTGAAATGGGCAGTCAGCTGAGTGGACAGCAGCCGATGAAAGCCGTTCAAATCGACCAAAAACGCAACCATAGGCAGCCAAGGTTATAGCCTCTGTAATTTGGTGTGCGCATGGGATATTGTTATTCAAAAATAACGAATATTACATAGCTATATTAGTGCGTTTCAAGGACGAGATCGCAAAAAGGCTCCAAATGAACAAAAAAGTGCTGTTTCGTCAAGACAATGGAGCTTGTTATAAATCGTTTGCAACGATGGCATTAATCCAATTTAGGCATCAATTGCACTTCGAATTGCTTCCTCATTCACCGCCCATTCTCCAGATTTTACCACCAGCAACCATTTCATGTTCTTGGACCTTAAAAAATGCTTGCTGGAAAGAAATTTCGCTCCAATGAAGAGATAATTGTCGAAACTGAAGGATATTTTGAAGAAAAATAAAAATCGTTCTATGTAAAAATGTTACAGAAGCGTTGGAATGATTGTATTGCTCTTCAAGGAGATAGCAGAGAAGATCACTGCTTGCCCTGCCGTCGACAGAGTGGATCTCGTTTTATGGTTTCACAGAGTGATAAACGATTTTTTTTCGATAGTTTTGACGGTTTGAGCAAGTTGAATATCTCTGTTACAGAATTATTACACTTGTTACCTTGTATACCTTACGTATTGGAACAAACTGAGTTGTTTACATTATTTAAAAAACTAGTTAGACTTATCAAAAGATAAATTTACGAGTGGCACCTTAAAACATTTTAACGCCTATTCCTAATTGGGACAACATTTATGGTATTACTAGGTATTGCAGCGCTGTTCTACAGCATTTTTCTCCACGTAAAGAATAAATATGAACCTATTCAGATAATGTTACACAATAATTAAGAGAACCTTAATAATATGTAATTATATTAGTTATAACCAGATGGCGTGACTAATATTTTTAGAGAAACATACATACATACTTTTAACTATTTAATTTTCAGACAACGACCTGACTGTACCTGTGATCAATGTAAGAAAGAAGATGAATACCTCAAGGAACTATTTGGAAAGGAGCCAACCACCAAAACTGGTTCAATATTGAACAGTACAAATTCAACATTATTTGGTACACCGATTATAAGCACACCGCCCTCTGCCGGTAGCATATTCGGGACACCCACTACGAGTTTTAGTTTTCTAACTTCCACAAGTAAGTTGAGAATTGATTGATAATAAAATTATAAACTCAAAGGTATTTATTTACCACTAAACACCGAACCACTTTTTTAAAGTTCTCGACGCACGTTTCGCTAATCATGTTAGCATCATCAGGAGATGATTTAATCTAATGGTTAGCGAAACGTGCGTCGAGAACTTTAAAAAAATGTTTCGGTGTTTAGTGGTAAATCTCTTTAAGTTTAGTGTTTCACACTAAACTTAAAATTGAATAAAACCATATGTAAATGTAAAGGATTGTCCATAAAAGGGTCAAAACTTTAAAATGAGGAATAACGATTACTACAAATGATAATCCGACAATTTTTAATGTATCTTGAAGAATGCATTCTGGATCAATGTTTTCTTTCAACAAGACGCTGCTACTTGTTACACATCATTACACAAGACAAACTTTTACAACTTGACCGTGATGTTTGTTGTGTTGATATAAAAGGCAATGATCGTCTCTAGGCAACAGGTTTTGAACAATTTGAATCTTATTGGGAAAACATGTGCATGTCGGACCACGTTGTCGAATCAATGTTTCTACAGGCTCCTCCGCATTTTAAAAGCGGTATTGTTACACAACGGTAATAAATATCCTTCCATTCCTGTGAGTCATGCCGTTTCCAAATATGAGAAATATTCTTGAAAGATCTGAGCAGATTTTAAAGTTATTGCTGTAGGTTTGCGTATGCAATAGGATTACACTAAATACTGCTGTTTTTTGTGCCTTTGGAATAGTAGCGATAGAGAAACTCATTACGTCAGCAAAATCCATCACTCCAGGATCAAAAAACATACTTCATCCACCGTTAGTGCAATAACAAAACATTATTGTTTACTTTGTTGTACTCTGTACTTAGTTGTACTTTGCACCTAAAATTATGAATAATGAAAAGCTTTACGAAATGTGTTAAATGCGAAACTAAAACTTTTCAATATATTAAAGAAAAATTCCTAAAAATTACTGGTGCGAAGTGCAAGTTTTTACCAATTTTCAAGGAAATGTGACGGTTGAAAACTATAAAACACTAGTAAAAGATATGATTCAAGCCTAAAATGTCCCCAAAAATACACATTGTGGACTCGCATTTAGATTTTTTACTTAGAAATATGGGAGACCTCAGCGATGAGCATGGTGAGTGCTTCCTTCCACTGGGATATATTAGATATGGAACGTCGCTATCAAGGAAGGTGGATTCCTACTATACTAGTGATTGTTATACATTAAGAAGATAAACTGTAGATATTAATTAAAAAAAGTTGGATAAAAAATAGAATGTTCATGAATGGTTATTCTTCTTTCTGTGATGATACAACTTGTCAGTGAGCCTTGACTTCCTGCAATGGGCAGTTGTAGTTAAGTTTGATTGATGCTATATCAGTATGATCTAGCATTCAATAGATTAAAAGTTCCATATTTCTTAACGTGGCTTGATGTAATTAAATAACTTGTTTTCAGCTTCTTCTCCTGCATGCGTACAAAAAACAGAAACTTTAAAGGATCTCCTACAGAAGGGTTCTGTAGAGATTACACCTAAAGGAGGCCCGTTCAGTTTCAAGTTTGGGCAGGGTCCATCGGACACAGTTAGCCAGAGCATAACGACCCAGTCCAAACCCCAATCGCCATTTTTAGGACAGAAGAGTGGTAACATATTCCCTGTCGCAGGTGGAACCATCTTTGGCGGATCCAATGGAAGCTTGTTTGGTTCGGAAACACCTAAAGAAGGAGCTACTGCTAACGTATTTGGTGGCGGTACTACGTCTACAGAAAGTCCAGCTGGAGGACTTTTCGGAAGTAAAAAGGACACCAAAGATACTGATGCGGGTAAATAATTATTTTTGTATTTTTTATCTTTTAACATTTCTGTATTATATTAGGTCTAATAATAATTAGCCTTTTTTACATTCATGATATTTTGCGGTGAAAAAAATCTTCATTGATTAACTGTGTATCATGCTTTCTTGGAGAATCTCTGAGTGATAGTCTTTTGGCTTTACTTTCTCAAGCTGCACAAAATGTTATTCACTAAGAGCAATATCCAACTATTTAATTTGTTTTAAAAATTCCACACAAATCAAGCAGGACAAACAACAAGGAGTATCAATTTGGTATTCTCTGTTGCCGGGTCAAAAGCGGAAACTTTTCGAGGCAAATTTTTACACGTAATACCAGGTGTGGTGCTTAATAATTCTTAATTTTTTTGAGGTGGCCCTGGACAATGGTGGGTTCACAGTCTAATCTCTTATGGCATGTTGTTGCTACAACAGTACCTTTCAAAGCGACATTAATGTTTAAACGATTTCGGGTATACTTGCGGTAACTTACGGTGACAATGTCCCAACGCAAGACGCTTGTGGGCGTTGGTTTAGACGATTCAAAAGTGGTGATTTCGCATTGAAAGACAAAGAACGCCCAGACGGTATGCAAGAAGATGATGTGCAAACTCAACAACCTTCGCTACCGTCAACAAATAATGATCAATTTGAACCATGCATCTTTAAATTACTAATATCAATGGGCAATGTGTTCTTTATATCTAGTTAATATAGATTTTTTAGTTTGCCCAATATACTTCTAATTACAATGTTGACAGCTAATTTCGTAAATCTCCGACTTTTCATGTTGATCTACTTTATCCTTTGACCCAGGACTTCTCTTAATTTATTATATGCTTTGTAGACAACCTTAGTTTTCACTTTTTTCAAAAACTTGTCTAGCGCTTGTGTTAATTGGACATCAAAACCATTCATTTACCATTAATTTATTTTTCTTCTGGTCCTTTTAAAAAAGTCGAAGATAGTTTCAATAATTGTGTAAATGATTGTTATTGTTTATGTTTTATTATTATGTTATGCTAATTAATTTATCTACAATATTCTTATTGGTTCACTTCAGAACCTCCCTAATAAATTTTAATTATGTGTTATAATTATCTTTGTTTACAAGAAAATTGATTATTCTATTTACCATAAAATTTAAATTAGTGATCTTGTTTTGGAAACTATGATTTGATCATTAGGAATATATATTTTTATGGATTTCTACCTTTTGGGATTTACCATTGCAGTTGTTAATAAAATCTTTCAAGTTTCCATTTCTTCAAGGGAAAATTGCAAAAAGTTATCCTCATATCTTAACCATACCTTCGGAAAGTAACTGAATTCATCCTTCGTCTCGGATTCAAATTTACTCATGAATAAGTTCGCTAAAAATTGTAACAAGTGGGTTGTTGTTTCTAAAATGTGTTAAGTTGAAAAAAAATTACTTCGTACATAATCTTATTAGGGAGATGTACTCTGAAACAATCTTTTTATTGAAACCGTTGCAATACTTTGAAATAGCGACTCCGTCAGGTATTTCAAGGTATCCGTGTATCTTGATTCCACAAACATTAGGTACCGTTGTCATATAAATAGACCATAGTTTAGTTGTAAAATTGATTAAATCATCTCCTGATGTGTGATTTAGTGTTTAGTGGTAATGACTTCGAGTTTAGACTTTCTTGTAGATTATACAATCTACACTTCTATATGGATTTTTGTAAGCAACTCATTTAACGAGTTAAAAAGAAAAGACCCACAAGTTCTGCATCAGTGGTTAAAAATAATTTTAGTGCCAATAGTGTTGAACTGCATCATTCACACTGCTCTGCAGTGTTTTTCTTAGTTTCTGTTCCAAATTTTTAAGATATAACATTTTATTGTAATATATGTTACACTAGTTTGAGTCAAATAAAATAAATAAACACGGAATTTTGAATATTATATTATACAAATATTATATACAAAGATAGAGGAAAAAGTCATCGATGAAACCAACTAGTCACTGAACAGATCAGAAGCTTCTTTTCCGTGACATTCTTAAATGTATCTTGGAACAGTCTCTTTTAAAACTCCAGCAGTAATCTGCCATCATGTGTGTATCCCATCTTTCTTGGTAGCGGTCCTCCATAGTTTTAATATCCTGGTGAAATCTTTCACCTTGTTCCTCACTTGTGTCTACTAAATATTGAGGAAAACGATCTAAGTGGCTGTGTAAATACTGCACCTTAATGCTCATGTTACATCCAAGGGATCTGAAATTGCTAAACATCTTGTTTACCAGTTCAACATAGTTTTCAGCCTTGCGTTTGCCTAGAAAATGTCCGACAAGTGCAACAAATGAAGTCCAGGTTTTTCGCTCAGCCTCATTCATCGAATTTACGAAGGCAGGATCCTTAGTGAGTTGTCTTATTTGTGGGCCGTCAGATATTCCTGTTTTAATTTCTTCCGTATTCAACTGAGACATTTTTTTCTCTATATATGCAAAGCATGATCCATTCTTATCAAGAGCCTTTACAAACTGCTTCATTAGACCCAGACCCAGCTTGGTACGCATTGGAGAATGAATTTCTCTCGTCCAACTAAGGGGTCGTTAATGACATTATTTTTCCCAACGTCCATGTTTTCTCTTTAAAGCTCTTTTCTAACCCAGTGGTATGTTTTGTCTCTGCTATCCTAGAGGCAAAAGAAGCAAGGATGTTTGGTGTGGCCACTTTGCTGTCCAAGGAGAAAGTTTACCAAGTCCACATAAATCAGCTATTAATGTTCTAGGAAAGTCTATTTTACCAGGAGTCCTCTAATTTCGTGACAAAAAAATAAGATTGTCTTCTTGAGACAAGAATTTTTGTCGTTCGTTTGTGTTAGTACACCCATACTTGAATGTATTAAATTGAAAAAAAACATTGATAGATAAGTAGATGTATCTAAAAATGTAGAGCAGACGGAGAAAAACTAATTTCATACTTAGATTTAGCGCGCCAAATATAGCTAAATCAGTTCTAAAATCCTAGGCATCAAAAAAAACATGTTTTCTTGGCTTATACACAAAATAGATAGCCTTGAGAACTACTGATTAACTAACTAATTTTTTTACAGATGATTAAAATTAATTTGCTTCAAATAATTATTCTGAAACATGAACAAAATCGTGAATAAATATGAAGGTCTGACAATTATTTTTTTAATACAAAACACGAAATCAGTCATAATAATAAGTAATATCTGAATGATTGTGGCGCGTATATATATTTTTTTTTATTTGGGTTTTTCGCCACGATCTAAAACTCAAAAAAGATCAAAATATCTGATCTTATGTAAATAAAGAATCGCTGGGTAAAAACAAAAAACCAAACAAAATTTTATAAATATAAAAATGTTCTAAAAAAATATACAAACTTTTAACGTTAAAGTTTCGGGAAGTATTCTCCTCCCGTTTTCAAAACGAATCTAAAAATAAAGTATATTAATTTCTATAAATATTTATATCTATAAAATATTTATATTTATATATATATAGGTGAGGTTTACCGTGTGATTGTAATTGTTTATTGAAATTCTTAAATCGTTTTAATTGTATTCTTTAGAATCGAACCATATAGAATATAAATCTACCGAAGGCATAGCAATACATTTATTTTTATTTAAATTAATTATAGCGGTTTCTTTTAATCTTCTGTATTTTGTTACCGTCTTTTAAGACCGTTTTAGAATTATTTCAATTGATTTTATTACCCGATTCCCATGAGTGTTGACAAATTCTAGATTTATTAAAATCGCCCTTTCTAAGAAAGTTTTTATGCTCTTTTACTCTAACATCTAACGGTCTAGATGTCTCACCTATATAGAATTTGCCACATTCGCAGGGAATTTTATAAACCACATTTTTGGTATTTTGTTGTGTGTTGTTTGGTTTAGTTTTTGTTAATAGAGATCTAAGAGTATTTTTTGTTTTAAATGTCGTATGTTGTATTTATTTCCTACTCTTTTAATTGTGCCAGAAATACCGCGGATATAAGGAATATTGTGAGGTTAATTGTTTGAGAGTTATTATTATTGGTATTAATAAATTGTCTCTTTTGTCTGGTATCAAAAGTTTTAAACGATTTATCTATAAAATGTTTTGGGTAATTGTTTTTTATTGAAATGTCTTTTATGTGATTTGTTTCTTTTTGTATGCCTTCGGTAGATTTAAATTCAATATGGTTCCCAATTCTAAAGAATACAATTAAAAACATTTAAGAATTTCAATAAACAATTACAATCACACGGTAAATCTCACCTATATATATTTTTTTTTGGTAGTATGTCACTGCCATTAAAAACTAATTGTCAATGTAAGTATCATTGACATTCACAAACAATATATTTACTTTCTATCTTTTCATAATTTATAGAAATTAATATACTTTATTTTTAGGTTCGTTTTGAAAACGGGAGGAGAATACTTCCCGAAACGTTAACGTTAAAAGTTTGTATATTTTTTTTCAGGACATTTTTATATGTTTGAAATTTTGTTCGTTAGGCAAATTTATTACAAAAAAGAATCACTGAGAAATTTGTCTCCGTTTGGTTTTTTGTTTTTACCCAGTGATTCTTTATTTACATGAGAACAGATATTTTGATATTTTTTGAGTTTAGATCGTGGCGAAAAACCCAAATAAAGAAAAAAATACAATCATAATAATACCACTCACTAGGCTAGTGAACTGCGCATGGAACGATTTCATGTTTCTTTGAAAACTTTTTAGTTTATCTGAAAATTCTAGCTTAAATTTGTGTATTATCTTGAAAATTATTGTTTTAGGTAAATATACATTCAGTTCAAGCAGTCCAGGCCTTTTCGGAAGTGCCCCCGCAAAGAATATATTTGGGGAGAAACCATCCAATATCTTTGGAGGAACCACTACCACTACCTCAACCAGTAATAGTACTCCGACGATTTTTAGTTCACCATTTGGTAGCAGTAGTAATAGTAATAGCAACATCTTCGCCAATGTTGGCAAATCAACTTCGACCTCCAGTATTTTCTCAACCACGCCAATAACAACAAATGCAGCCATTTTTGGTAGCACAGGTGTGAGCTCCAATACAAGTTTATTCGGAAGCGCCCTATTACCTGCAGGTGGCGTTTTTGGTAGTTCTACACAAACTCAGGTAATTGAATGATTTGAAACATTAGAGAACAATGAAACATATTTTACTTGAATACCCTAAAAATATTACATCATTAGACAGCATTTTTTGTTCATCTATTACTTTACTACAACTAGTAACTTTTACTTTACAACTAGTACCTTTTGACTTTAAATTTTCTTTTTTTTTGAAAACATGAACAGCTGCCATTCAAAAAATGGCATGATGGTGCGGTACAGTACGAAACACTTCAACAATTTGTTCAACTTTACAATAAAAATCATCATTCTGTAAAAATGAAATAACGCGTTTTTTCATAAATTGCTTACTCTAAAGAGTTTTCCAATAAGAGCAGCAATTCTGAAATGTAAATATCACTCATAGATTGCTATGTTCAGTACATTGTGTCCATTCTTCATAGATAAATACACGCTTCAAGAGGGCGTTGAAAAGATATATGATACACCGATTAGACTCCGGAGCAGTTGGAAGGCAAATCTGTTCTGGCGAAGCGTAATTTTGGCTTAATCGGTTTGTGAACAAACATATTTCCAGTATTTGGGCCGATGAAAATTCTCAAATGATCCAGGCGTTACTTCTTCATCCTCAGAAAGTCAGTGTTGTGGTTTTTGGTGCCCAGGTGCGTTTGGTGGTCAGTGGGACGGTTTTTGAGCTAAAGGAGTAATAGGATCTTATTTTTTTTTTTTTGAAGACGATGATAAAAACCCTTTTACTGTTAATGGAAGGCTAAAGATATACTAACGAACATCTTTGACCTGAACTGATAAATGTGGATATAAATATTTTCTTTCAACAAGACATGTCAAACCAGGTAATCTCTTTGTTTCGCTAAATGGTAATGTCAACTAGCCACTAAGATCATGCGATCTCGCCACTTGGTTTATTTTTAGTGTGTTTATATTAAATCTCTGGTCTACAGAAATACATCCTGAACAATTCTTGACCTAAAACAAAATATTCAAACCACCATTGATATTGGGTTTTTAGAATGCATTTTACCAGTCGACGACGAGGGGGCATTTGACCGTCATATTAACATAATGTCATTATTTGTTCTTCCAGATAAAATAAAAATGATTGGATTATCACTTGTAGATATCATTGTGCCGCGTTTTCAAATTGAGACACTTATTGGAAGACCCTTTTTTTCGACATAGTGCAGCAGTAGTAAAGGAGGCAGTTGAAAACTTTCTTAGTGAGTGTGCTTTAGAATTAACCCTTAAGAGAAGCACTAAGCGGCTTCCCGATTCCTTGCGTGCTTCCCGGAACACATGGGTATGCAATACCCGTACATCGTTGATTATTAATGTCTTTAAATTGTCCAATTTAATATATTTTTTAATTTAAACCTCATTCAGTATAGAAAAAGGCTATCTATAGAATGTTCCAAAAAAATAATAGTATTTCTAATACTATAGAAAAAATTAGCAAAAATTAAAAAAAAAATGTTAAAATGAGGTGTTCTATTCAAACTATCATATTTAGGCGAAATTAATAGGTACAAACTTTCTTCCAACGGCATTTAAAAGGGGACTTAATGTATTTTCAGATACTAAGATAATTTTGCTTTATTTTTTAAAATATATATATTTAGTTAGGTAAAGTTCACTGGTTTTAAAATAATAATCAATCATAAATAATAATAATAATAAGTCAGTCTCGTTATTATACTCTTCAAAAACCGATTCGGTTTCGCTTTCACTCTCTTTGTCGTCGAAAATATCAGCTGCCTCATATAACGCTTCTACCTCAGACGCACTGCGATTAGGAGAACGAGTGTTCATTTTGAGCTAAATAGAAAATGAAAGAAACTGGTAAATACATGATAAAAATCAAAGTTTTCAATAAAAATACTATAGAAAATATAATATTTATGATTTACTTACCACAAACTGTGTCAAGATCGAAAAAACAAATATTTTTGCAGAAAGGTTTTTTAAATAAATTGACAAAACACTGACACAGCAGCAGGGGTGGCGTATACCCACAGACTGACGGTCGCTTATATTTTTTGTTAGTATTCATATCTTAAGATGGCTATGGTGGGGGATCTGTAGTAGGGATAGTAAAAAAATCCCCCACTCAATCATCCCCTCAACGTGACCATTTACAAGGGAAAAGCACTTTTAATTCACCCCTGGGTACCCCGTATCCAGTACTTCTCTTGAGGGTTAAGACACTATGTCCTGATCGTTCGTTCACACCCTGTCTTGATCTTAAAACATTTCTTTAGATTGTTCACAGTCCCAAACATGTAATTTTCACTGCATTCAACGTAATTGGGCAATGCTGAGATATACTTTAGTTTTTTTTGCATAATTAACCCTTAAAATTACATTCAATTATCACGAGAATCAAAGCTGCCTGACCATCGGCAACTTTATAATTTTGTAAAGTGGATTGAAAAATACCAACTGGATTTTCATGCAAAATTCTCTTAATATATAAGTAAAGTAACTTATATATAAGTAAAGTAACATGTTTTATATGTATCAAATGAAAACTTAAAAGTAATCAGAGTTTTTAAGGCCCAGTATCTCAGAAAACTAAACATTTTAGAACATACGCTAAAAAATTAAGTTCTAAAAAACATTATTTCTATCTTTAATATTATAATTATGTTATTTTACCTAAATCAATTTGACTACGCCTATGCATATCAGGCGATATGTTGGTTTCATAACCTTAAAACTTCATTCAAACAAAATACGTTTTTATTTCTAAATAATAGACAAATTTAGAATTAATAACACTTGCATATGTAATATTACTCCTGAATTTTGATTTTTTCGTATCGGAGAACAACCACAAGACGCACAAGTAACCATATTTTGTGTGTTTACTTTCGATATTATTGTTTCTATCGTCAATATAATAGGTATTAATATGTATTTACACTAGAACACACAAAAATATTATTTCAGTACACTTATTCGGCACTTATTATTGATGAAAACATACTAAATTTGCTCCTTTCTACTATTAAACTTCTAAGTTGTTAACACAAACTACCAAAATTCCAACACAATGAGTCCAATCCAATGAGGCCGTTTCCGTCTCCATTTATATGTGCATAAATATAAGCAAGGTTCCTTCCTGTTGGTTTTATATTCAAATTTCCAAACGCATTATGTTTTAAAGAAAAATATAAGTGGAAATTAGAAAACTTGTTTATTTATACAATTTAGTATGAATTGCCATCAAGAAAATGCGCCGCAACCATCCTCGATTATAGAATAACCATTACATTTTCAAAATCTTCCTTTTTCGTTTTGTTAATAGCTATGAGTACTGAATCAGTTCTCTTTCGAAAGTGTTGCTAACGTGATTACCAGAAACATTCCGGAATTAGTACTCTCGTTTAATGCTGAATATATATTTTACGATTTGAAACCGTTGGATTAGTTTATTTGGGGCCATGTAAAGGAAGGGTTTATAGGAATTCTAATCCTCAAATGATCCAGAAGCTACAAGATGACATTTGAGTTATCTAAACTTAAGAGATTTACCACTAAACACCAAATCAGTGTGTTTAACTTCTCGACGCGCCTTTCGCTAATCATGATTTCTCGGAGATTGAATCATCTTCTGATGTTATTTGGTGTTTAGTGGTAAATCTAATCTGATCGTGTAGTGTTTCCCACCGAAGCTTTCAATAAAAAAATTAATTTGAGGTCTCATTAGTGAGGTAGAATCACAATTATTCCAAATCCAACAGCTTGTTTGAAGGTGATAGACAATGTTTTAGTTAAACGTGGGATATTGAACTGATTGGATTGTCATTCATTATTTGGTTACAACCTTTTGGATAGTTGTATCTGTTTTCAAGTGAACAGTAAAGATAAATGCTAAGGTTATTAAGGTTGAAGAGCCCCCTAAACCCAGAGAATTTACCCCTAAAACCTAAATTCCTATAGTTAACTTCCCAAAGCGCGTTTCGATATCAATTTAATTCTAATTGAATCGTCTCTTGAAGATGCTTACATTATTGGTTGCTACATGTGGTCATGACAATTTATATGTTTTAGCTACCTGGTGTGGCGGTTGATAATTCTTAATTTTTTTCTCCAAAAAACATGTTTAATTTAGGACAAAGGTCAAAAATGGTTTATTCAAAGTATCCGCCATCGTTAGCTGTACATTTTTCACATCTCAATTTGTGGATGCCCTCCCAGAAAAACACCACATCTTTTGAAGTGGTCCAGCCATCAAGCCATTTTGCGACATCCGTAAATGTTGAAGTGTTTCATGAAAGGTGCGTGAAAAATCAATAAAAACAAATGATATTCGGAAGGGCCAAGTCGGGCCAGTACGGCGGGTGGGGCAAGAGTTTCCAGCCAAGTGCAAAAATGGCGCCAAATTCTCTGAGTGCTTTTGATGTGTGTGATGGGGCGTGGTCGTGCATTTCGTGTTTTTAAGCTTATTCTGGTGGCTTTTCGATGAATGCATGGTTCAAAATGATAATTTGTTGACGGTAGCAAACGGTATAAACTGTTTCACCGGGTGTCAGAAACTTGTGGTACACCACACCCTTATGATCCCACAAAATACACAGCATTGTCTTCTTTCCCCCAAAGCGATTCGATTTTGCGGTTGATGTTGATGATTGTCCTGCGTCAACCCCTTGATTTCCCTCCTTTTAGGCTCTCAAAATATATCCATTTTCGTCTCCAGTTACGATCCGAGGCAAAAAAGTTTTTCTTTCCTGCCAAGAAAGCTAAACTTTGCAGACCTTTCCATCTGTCTATTGTTCAGCTGATGCGGTACCCATTTTCCCGCCCTCTGGATCTTTCCCATGCGATGCAGATGATCAGAAAATGATGAGGCGATTAACATTTAACCTCTCTGCCATTTGTTGTTGAATTTGCATATCGTTTTCTTGAAATAATGCTTGTAATAATTCGGCATTTTCAATTTTTTTCTGTTGACCTGGGCATCTTTTGCCTTTTAAGTCGAAATCACCACTTTTGCCCACAAGCGTCTTGCTTTGGGACATCGTCATCGTAAGTTTCCACAACTATACGACGGCTTTCACTCGCGTTTTCGGATAGAACGCTTCTTAGAATCTTATATTATTTTGTGTCATTTGCCAAACTGCTGTAACAGCTGTATATCATTTTACTTACGCACACCTACCACATTTTGTTGTTGATTTTGTTCCTGAAAGATAGAAAACTCACTTCACTTTGCCGCAATTTCTTTATTTTTATCCCAGCGTATCCCACGCTAAAAGAAAATATGAAATGACCCCTCGTTGGATGCAGTTAGTCTAGTCTCCCAACAACTGGAGTTCCGGCCTTCTACGTCTTCTGCCACACCGTTTTGCGATTTCCTCCGGACGATAGTCCGTCAGTTATCGTAATTCTTGATTGGGGTGACCAACAATCTTCAGGAAGGTCTTTTTTTTGCCTTCTCTCGGATGGCCGTGTAGACCCACGCGATCGATCCGTGGACAATACTCTTACTAATGTCTGAATGATTATGGCGTGTTCATATATTTTTTTTTCTCCTTTATTTGGGTTTTTCGCCAGTATTTAAAACTCAAACAATATCAAAAATACCTGTTCTTATGTAAAGAAAGAATCACTGGGTAAAAACAAAAAACCAAAACGAAGACAAATTTCTCAGTGATTCTTTTTTGTAATAAATTTGCCTAACGAACAAAATTTTAAAGATATAAAAATTTTACAAACTTTTAACGTTAACGTTTCGGAGGATCCTCTCCCCCCGTTTTCAAAACTAAACTAAAAAATAAATTATATTAATTTGTAATATATAAAGTAACGAGTGAAAGTAAATATTTTTTTGTTTTGTGTATGTCAACGATACTTACATTGTCAACAACAATAATAATAATAATAAAGGAGAAAAAAAACTCGTTTTACTAGTAACTTGAACATTAGAAGTTTGTGTTTCAACCTTAATTTGCTATTTCTGAATATCAGGGTTTATCATGTGCGTTACAGCGGCGGCTTTATTCCTATGTGCTGTATTCATGTCATTCTCTCGCCGAATGCGACTCCTGGGTACTTCACCATATCCAGATGTCAGGTCACATCCTCACCTGCAATCTCCAGTCGATTGGATCTGTATCTTCGATGGTCGATATGAATAGCCTGTGTCTTGGTAACATTCACCTTAATCTTCCAGGCTATCAACCACTTCATCAGATCGTCCAGGTGTTCCTGGACGTATTCGACGGCATAATCTGGTCAAAGGTACTGTGGTAGCAACAAAATGACAAGAGATTAGACTGTGAACCGATCCTTGTTTTCAGCGCCATCTCTTAAAAAGAAAGATAATTATTAACCGCCACACCTGGCACATGTCTGATGTTTCCATTACTTACTAGAATATCCCCTAACGAACAGTAAGAATCCATTTTTTCTCTATAATAAACGTAATGTTTAGTCGTAATTAATTTATTTGTTAAAGGAAACCGTCCCACTGGTTATGCTTATCATTTTTAGACCATGTGGTAAAAAAGTTGACAAAGTTTGAGTACAATTTTTAGCAATTTCAGTTGCGAGAGATATTGAGACAACTCCATGTAAATGTTGTCGAGCATCGTGATGTTTTCCCTTAATTTAGCCTCTCCACTAATGCAGGAAAAGTATGATTTTCCTAAATATTATTACTAAGGGTTTTTTTAATAAGAGGGTTATAACTGTAAAATAAGGTACAATGATAAGTAACAGTGATCCCCCTCTGCTTCGTCTGGGAAATGCATTCTGGAAACCCAATTTTCGATTATTCTTTCACACATTCACGTGGTATATTTTCAATGGGGGCCTCAATGTTTCATTTAAGGTTCGTTAATTGTTCGGGATTTTTTTTCTGTAAACCAAAGATTAAACATAATTCCACAAAAAATAATTCAAGGGCGTAAGATTACATGATCCTGGTGGCCAATATTCCATTTCGCAAATTAATGCGTCCAAGAAACTTTTCTTGTAATAAATCGACTGTTTGTCGAGATGTCTGATAGGTAACAGTAACACAATTTTCATCATCGTAATCATAAAAATAAGGTCCTATCATGTCTTCTGTCCAAAAACCCCTCTAAACAGTGATTTGTCTGAGGACGAAGAGGTAACTCCAGAATTACATGAAGATTTTGATCGACCCAAATAATGCAGTTACGTTTCTTCACAAACTCATTAAGTTAGAAGTGAGCATCGTTGGAAAAGATTATTTTTCCCCAAAGTGGGGATCGTCAAAACTGCTCTAGAGCCCCTATATTGTATCTGGGTATATCTGAGATTGATATCTATGTATATCCCGATATACACAGGATATCTGTGTATCCTGTATCTTTCCGTAGCGAATTGACACAATGTACTGAACACACTATTCTATGGGTAATATTTAGATTTCAAACACTGTTACCGCTATTAAATGAAAGGTGAAAGTTCTGATACTCTTCATGGAAAACTCTTTATATTTTGGTTGTGGCCGAGAATTTCTCAGTATGCTCTCATAGTTCTGATTCTGAATATGAATTGTTTTTAAAACATAAGTTAAACTTATTTTTTATACTTCTAGGGTTCACCTGGTTTTACACCCATTTTCAGTCCAAAGCCTATATTCGGCTCTACCATTTTCGATCCCAAAACTGAACCTAAAGTTACGGAAGCCAGTTTAACACTTGGATCGGCCAACGAATCAGAAGACACTATACTTAAATGCGATTCCGGTCTGTCTTTCGCCAATTTGGCAGCTCAGGTAAGTATTTCATATCGTCTGTCAATTATAGAACTAAACTATATTAAATTTATTAGGTTGATTCAAAAGTTGAACCATCATTCGCCATCAGTACCAACAGCGACAAAAAACCGTTTGCCTTTTTGGGGGCCGGCGCTCCCGTATTTGGTTCAACACCAACCAAAACAACTAAAGATGATGGGGCAGACAAGGAAGATGAAGGAGCTGAACACGATGACAAAGATCATGACCCCCATTTTGACCCAATTGTACCATTACCCGATCAGATCGTCGTGTCCACTGGTGAAGAGAATGAAACAGCACTATTCAATGAAAGAGCAAAATTGTATAGGTAATTAATCAGAAATGTTCTGTATATTTTAAAATATTACTTCATTGTCTATTCACATTATTTTTGGGTTATTTTTCAAACACATTTTTGTAGTGCTGTCACAGATTTTTTTATCACTTTCGCATGAAAAATGCCCATGAGCAATATGTATTGGTCTATATTTATGTATTACTAACAGAACTCAGCAGACGTCCTGCCAGTATATATGTATTTACCTCTATATATGTAAAATGGATGGTCTGTATGTAATGTAGAATCTATAAAGCGTTGTAAAAAATTGTGAAAATATTATCATATTGATAAAATTCTATTATTTTTATTAGTATTTATTAGTATTGATGATAAAATTTTATACATATTTTTTATTAATAACTTACGAGAACGGACAATGTTTTTAACTATTCCATTCGCTATATAATCAAACCAATTTAAAGTAATTCAAACTAATACTAACATCTAGTGTAACGCAAGTGGATACACCGAATCAGAAAACCAAAAATATCGTTTATTCAGTTGCGTTACGCTATATGTTAGTATTAGTTTGAATTACTTTAAATTAGTTTGATTATATAGCGAATGGAATAGTTAAAAATATTGTTCATACAGAGTTTTTGAAGTTGGACTTTTCGATGGTCAACGAATCCAGATCGCTCGATTACATGTCAAGGGCTTTGTCCAGTTAAGCTACCCGCCCTATACAAATTTCCTTTCACTTTTATCTATATGCATTGAGCCACATTGTCTATTGTACAGTAGCATTTTTAAATTTAAATACTGTAAACAGGGAAAGATGTAGTTAAGGTGTAGAAGTTGATGCACTATAGCCCCATCTAGTGGCGAGGTATAATAAAGTGGATAGCGCAAAAATATTGACCTTGTGCAAATATTTATGTATATCAATTTTCATGTTTCTAAATCATTCCGGGTGTCGATCCGTTGATTCTGTGAAGAGTCACGACGTTTCGCCAAAATCTCAAAAAAAATTCCAAACATTTTCAAGTGGTGTCCACTTCAACTGAAGAGTCCAACTCTTCCAACAACAATATATATATATATATATATATATATATATATATATATATATATATATATATATATATATATATATATATTATTTATTATTCACGTATGGGCCCTGGTGGACCACGCGAAGTACAATTAGAGGCGTTTGTTGTTGTTAGCCTTCCTTTGTGCCCATACTGATTTCATTCTTTCGCTATGAGCTTGTTTCCTTTCGTCAGACCAAGTTGTTCCAGTCTTCCTACATTTTTCTCTCTGGCCAACCTTCCAAACGTTAACCTTGTGTCTGAAACAGCCTCTATCCTGAATTTCACTTTGTGTAATATTTGCTGATCTTAGGTCCTCTTTAATTGCAGCAATCCATTTAATTATTTCCACTTTAGCTTTACTCCTATTTTCATAAAATTCGACTATTTGTCTAGTTAACCTACTCGGATTCATCCGTTTTATGTGTCCGTAAAACTTAAGTCTTCGTTTTCTCATATCGCTATGTATATCTGTGTATTGTTTGATTTCTTGGTTTTCTCGAAGTCGGTATGTTGTGCTATTTATTTGTTTGGGACCTAGGATTTTTCTTATGATTTTTCTTTCCTTCTTTTCAATGTCCTCGATGTCCCTCTTTCTATTCAAAATGAGCGTTTCCGCAGCATATAGACATTCTGGCTTAATAACTGTGTTGTAATGTCTCAGTTTTGTGTTTTTAGATAGGCATTTTTTGTTGTAAATGTTTTGTGTAAGTCTCAATGCCGTTTCCATTTTTTGACATCTACCCTTATTGGCCGCTTTTTCCAACCCATTTTCCATGATTATTTCACCCAAATATTTGAATTGAGAGACTCGTCTGATGTTACCATATTTTGTTTTTAGAAATGGCGTTCTTAGTCTGTTGCAGGTCATGTATTGTGTCTTTTCAAAGGAAATTTGGAGTCCTACATTTTCGGCTGTTTCTTTTAGGATTTCAATCTGTTTCTGTGTCGTTAATACATCTTGAGCTAAAATTGCTAGATCATCAGCAAATGCCAGACAATCAATTTTGATGTTGGTTCTCCCCAGTTTAATGGGCTGGTCAATATTCAGCGCCGACTTTTTTTCACGCCACTCCTGTATTACTTTTTCTAGAACACAGTTAAATAAAAGTGGCGAGAGTCCATCCCCTTGTCTGACTCCAGTTTTAATTTCGAAGGGCTCCGAGATCTCACCCATGAATTTAACTTTTGACCTTGTGTTAGTTAACGTTGCTTTAATAATTGCCAGCGTTTTCAGATCTAGTCCTTGTTCTTTCAAGATTCGGAATAAAGATTCGCGGTCAATAGAATCATATGCTTTTTTGAAATCCACAAATGTACAGACGAGATTTTTATTGTACAGTTTTTGATGTCTTAGAATCAACTTCAGATTCAGGATCTGTTCAGGGCAGGATCTGCCCGGTCGAAAACCTGCTTGATATTCACCAATGTTCGGTTCTAACTGTCCCTGTGCTCTGTCTAGTAGACATTGAGATAGAATCTTGTAACAAACTGGGAGAAGAGATATCCCTCTATAGTTGTTTACATCCGTTCTATCTCCTTTCTTATGTAGTGGATGGATTAGAGCATCTTTCCAATCTTCCGGAATCCGTTCGGTTCGCCAAACTTCTTGTAGAATTTTGGTTATTTCCCTGATTGTACCTGGACCAGCGGATTTCAAAAGTTCCGCAGTGATTCCATCTTCACCAGAAGCTTTGTTATTTTTAAGCCGCTTGATTTGCCTAATTATTTCATCCTCATTCGGTGGTAATGAATCTGGGTTTGTTTGTTTAGGCTTTAGTGTTGCTAATTTGATTAATGGCTCAGGATAGTTTAGTATTTGTTCAAAATATTTCGCAAGTTCTTTGCAATTATCTTGGTTATTTAGAGCCAATTGTCCGTTTTCCTTTTGGAAGCAAAGACTTTGCGGTTGATAGCCTGTTACTTTAGTTTTAAATGTTTTGTAAAAGTTTCGAGTGTTATGTTTTTGGAAATCTTTTTCTATTTCATTAAGTTGATTGTTTTCATATTTTTCTTTTAGTTTGTCTAATTAGCTTCGATGTTTCTTTTCTTACTTCCAAAAATATGTTATAGTTTATTGCTGTTTTTTGACTATTCCAATCTTTGAATGCTTCACTTCGGCTTAATACTGCTTGCTCGCAAACTTCATCCCACCACGGATGTTTTCTACGTTTTTGTAAAGGGACCAACTTTAAGGCTGTTTTAATAATTTTTTGTTTCAATTCTTGCCAGTTCTGTGCTGGTTGTTTATCAAGTTCTTCTGTTAGGGCTGGTTTTATTTTCGTTGGGTCAAACTTTGGTATTAGCAGCCGCTTTTGAATAAGTTTTCGAGGTTTTAAGCTAAGTTTGATTCTAGTCAAGTAGTGATCCGTGTCTATATTTGCTCCTTTCCTGACTTGAACATTCAAAATCTCTTTATAATTGGGGTACGAAATAGCAACATGGTCAATTTGAAATTCACCCATGTACGTGTTGGGGCACCTCCAGGTCTTTTGTTTTGTTATTTTCTTCTTAAAATGGGTTGACATTATTTTTAGATTAAACTGCGAACATAGTTCAACCAATCTTCTACCATTATGGTTAGTCCATTTATGAGCGGGAAAACTGCCGACTGTTTTTCCTGTACTTTTTTTCTTTCCCTAGCTGGGCGTTGAAATCACAATAGGATTTTTACATGGTTAGAGGGAATTTTAGAGATAGTCTTTTCTAGAATTTCCCAGGACTTATTTACTTTTTCAGGATTAGATTTATTTTCTTCGTTAACTGGGAGGTGTGCATTGATTAATGTATAGTTTTTGTTAGCACACTTAAGGGATAGTGTCATAAGTCGATTATTTACTGGCTGGACATTTGTTATAGAACCAAGGATGTTTCTTGAGACAGCGAAAGCAACACCGAGATGTGGTGTATTTTTGAGTATTTTTTTGTCCGTTTTACTTTTAAAAAGTCTGTAGTTGCCGAATTCCAAGGTGT